>CAUYQU010037542.1:0-46557 GCA_963574635.1 Cheracebus regulus
TCTTTTTCTAAAATCTCTTCCTCTTTCTTTCTCTTTCATTCTTTTTTTCTTTCTTTTGCTGTTTCTTTCTTTCTCCTTTTCTCTCTTTTTCTAAAATCTCTTCCTCTTCCTTTCTCTCTTTCATTCTTTTTATAAAAAAAAAAAAAATACACTACATAGATATAGTAACCAAAACAGCATGGTACTGGCATTAAGACAGACACATAGAACAACAGAACAGAAAAGAGAACTCAGAAATTAATCCACATGTCTACAGCGAACCGATTTTGGACAAAGGTGCCAAGAACATTCATTGGGGAAAAAACAAATCTTCAATAAACGGTACTGGGAAAACTGTATATACATATGTAGAAATAAACTAGGCCATGCCTCTCACCCTATAAAAAAATAAACTCCAAATGGAACAAAGACCTAAATGTAAGGCCCAACATGATAAAATTGTATATAGAAGAAAACATACGGGAAACACTTCAGGACACTGGTCTAGGAAAAGATTTTATTAATAAGACCTCAAAAGCACAGACAACAAAAGCAAAAATAAATAAATGGATTATATCAAACAAAAAGGATTCTGCACAGTAAATGAAACAATCAACAAAGTAAAAAGACAACCTACAGAATGGGAGAAAAGACCTGCAAACTACTCATCCAGTAGGGGATTAATATCCAGAATACAGAAGGAACTCAAACATCTCAACAGCCAAAAACAATCCAATTTTTAAAATGGGTAAATGATTTGAACAGATATTTCTCAAAAGAAGACATACAAATGGCAAACAAATATATGAAAAAGGCCCAATATCACTAATCATCAGGGAAATGCAAATGAAAATCACGATGAGGTATCATTTCACTCCAGTTATAATGGCTATTACCAAAACACAAAAAGTATCAAATGCTGGCAAGGATGCAGAGAAAAGGGAGCTCTTTATACACTGTTGGCGGGAATATAAACTAGTACAGCCACTATGGAGAAAAGTATGGAGGTTCCTCAAAAAAACTATAAATAGAACTACCATATGATCCAGCAATCCCACTACTGGGAATTTATCCAAAGGAAAGGAAATCAGTATATTGAAGAGACATCTGCACCCCTATGTTTATTGCGGCACTATTCATAATGGCCAAGATATGGACTCAGACCTGGATGTCCAATAATGGATGAATGAATAAAGACAATGTGGTGTATATACACAACAGAATACTATCAGCCATAAAAAAGAACAAAATTCTGTCTTTTGCAGCAACACGGATAGAACAGCAGGACATTATGTTATGTGAAATAAGCCAGGAACAGAAAGTTAAACACTGCATGTTCTTACTCATATGTGAAAGCTAAAAAAAGTTGATCTCAAAGAAGCAAAAATTAGAATAGAGAATACTAGAGCATGAGAAGGGTAGGGGGAAGGGAAGGAAATATAGCAATTTGCTAAAGGACACAAAATTACCTTGATCTGGTCACTGCACATTACATGTATTGAAACATCACTATGTACCCCATGAATATACATAATTATTGTCAATCTAAAAAATTTTTTATAAAAAATCTGACAAAACTAACAAAACCAAGACTTCCTTCCTTAAACAATCAGACACAGTATTAAGATGGCAATTCTCCTCAAATAGATCTATACATTATTTCTTTTTCTTATCATTCATATTTTTAGAGAAAGGTAGGGTCTCACTATGTTGCTCAGGCTGGTCTCAAATTCCTTGGCTCAAGTGATTCTCCTATCTCTGCCTCCCAAAGTGCTGGGATTACAGGTGTGAGCCATTGCACCCAGCCTATTAAAAATCTATACATGCAAAGCAATCTGTATAAAAGTCACTTTTTAATATAAACTGATAAGCTAATCCTAAAATTTAAATGATTATGCAAAGGACAAAGACTAGCCAAAACCACTTTTTAAAAAGAACAAAGTTGGAGAACTTATACTACTTATTTCAAAAATATACTCTAAAACTAGAAATCAAGACAATGTGGTATTTACATAAAGAAAATCATACAATCAGTGGAATATAGAAATAAACCCTTATATTTTATGGTCAATTGATTTTTAACAAAAGGACAAACAGGAAAAGAATAGATTTTCTGAGGATAGCGAGATGGAAAAATAAATAAATAACTTAGACCGTTATCTCACGTCATATACAAAAATTATCTCAAAATGGTTCACAGATCTACAAGTATAAACTGAGAATCTTGAATTAAACACAGGAGAAAATCTTTGTGATCTTGAGTTAATAAGCAAATAGTTGTAAAGACACAACAAAAGAACAAACCATAAAAGAAAAAAATTAATGCTGGACTTCATTAAAACTAAAAATGTTCACACTTCAAAAGACACTATTAAAAAAATGAAAATAGAAACCACAGAATAGGAGAAAGTGTTTGCAAATCAATATCTGATAAGGGACTTGTCTCTAAACTACGTAAAAACTTGCGTAAGTTCTCAATAATATGACAAATAACCCAATGTAAAAATGAATTCTGATACATGCTACATTTTGGAGGACCTTGAAAACATTATGCTAAGTAAAAAAGCCAGACAAAAAGGACACATTATTGTATGATTCCACTTATATGAGGTAGCTAGAATAAGCAAATTCATAAGGACTGAAAATACAATAGAGGTTACCAGGAGCTGAGGGGAAAGTGGAGTGGGGAGCTACTTTTTAATGGGAACAAAGTTTCAGTTTAAAATGATGGAAACCTTTTGGAAATAGATGGTAATGATTGCCCAACATTGGGAATGTACTTAATATCACTAGATTATATACTTAAAATCGTTAAAATGGTAACTTTTTTCTCACAATGAAGAAAATATAATTTTTAAAAAATAGGCAGAAGACTTACATAGACACTTCACCAACGAAGACATAAAAATGATCATAAGCATATGAAAAGGTGTTCAAGATCATTAGTCATTAGGAAAGTACAAATTAAAACCACAATGAGATACCAGTACACATCCACTAGAATGACTCCAATAAAAACAGATAATGCCAAGTACTGCTGAGGCAGTAGAAAAACTGGAACCTTCACACACTGCTTGTGGGACTGTAAAATGTGATAGCCACTTTGGAAAATTATTTGGCTATGTTTTAAAAAGTTAAACATAAGCTCACTATAAAACCCAGCAATTCCACTCCTAGTAATTTACCCAAGAGAAATAAAGACATATTTTCATATCAAAGACCTGTATCAGTGTTCACAGCAGCTTTACTCATAAAAGCTAAGAACTGGAAACAATCCAAATGCCCATCAGTTCATGAATGAATAAACAGAATGTGGTATATCCAGAAAACAGAATATTACTCAGACATAAAAAGGGATATGATACATGTAGGATATGTCTGAATCCCAAAAAGATTATGCTAAATGAGAGAACTTACACTACTTTATTTCAAAAATGTACTCTAAAACTTTTTTTTAGAGCCACCAGGCTGGACCCGGTGGCTTACATCTGTAATCCTGGCACTTTGGGAGGCTGAGGCAGACAGATCGCTTAAGCCCAGGAGTTCAAACCCCACCTGGGCAACATAGTGAGACTTTGTCTCTACTAAAAATACTACTTTTTGGATGGACCTTGTAGTATTAAAATTAGCTGGGCATGATGATGTGCACCTATAGTCCCAGCTACTTGGGAGGCCCATGTGGGAGGATCGCTTGAGCCTGTGAGGTCAAGGCTTCAGTAAGCGATGATTGCACCACTGCATTCGAAACAAAAAAAGAAAAAAGAAAAGAAGCCAGATGCAAAAGACTTCATATTATAGTATTCCATTTATATGAAATGTGTGGAAAAGACCAATTTCTAGAGATACAAAGTAGATGAGTGGTTGCCTGGGGCTGGGGTGGAAGTAGAAATTGACTGCAAACAGACTTAGGTGAATTTTGGGAAGGTGAGAGCAGTGTCCTAAAATTGAATTGTGTTGAGGTTGCACAATTTTATAAAGTTACTAAAAATCATTTAACTATACACTTTTTGTGACTTTTATATTATATCTCAATAAAGCCGTTAAAATAAGTGAATACAAATCTGACAATGGAAAAAAAAAAGAAATGAGGTTTAATTTTAGGAAGCATAATTCAGATATAATCTCCATGTCAGGAAACAGATGTTTTCCTTAATCTAGCCATATATCTATTATTCATATATTTAATAATTACATGTGAAAGATATGAACATTGTGTAGTGAGGGAAACCCAAGCCCTACATGATCTGAAGCTTTCTGAACTAAACTGTGTGGTCCCTGTGCCTGCTTAATAAATAGCAATAAATTTACCAATTCTAAAAATAAATAATATTGGCCTTTTATTGCTCTCATTTCAAAGAAAACTACAGCAATAAAAAGGGGAGTCTGAGAAGCAATTCAAATACCTAAATTGTTTGAGTAGTAAACTGTATTATATATAATCATTATGACCTAGAACCGTTTAATATGAAGCAAAAAAGGCTGACCTTAGTAATTGACTTAATAGCTGTCTTCAAAGACATGAAAGATTTTACAGTGAAACTATTTGATTACTTTTTCCCTCTCTTCATTAAGAGCCAAATGAAATAAAGTGATTTAATAATCAGCAAGGTAAATTTAGATTAAACATAACACTGACAGTAAATCAAACACTGGAATAAATTTAATTAGGATATTTCTGCAAGCTGTCTCCTTGGCGATCATTAAGAATAGACAAGACAGACAGCTTTGTTCTAAATGCATCACTGCCTGGAAGGTAGGAATTAGACCTGGGTGACCTCTTGACATGGAGCAATTTTGTGGAAAGGGACATAGGCCACCTGACTTTTGCATACCTTACCTCAATATCCCGATTAAGTTGCTTCACTATGGCAGTTATGTTTCTGATATGCTCCTCCAAGAAAAGCCTGGCCAAGCGGTCACCTCCCCCTTTGTTTTGCATTTTCTGCAAACTGTTGACAATGTCATCTTTAATCCGAAAGGCGTGCTCTACAAGGGCAGCAGTGGTTTTCTCATGGCAGAGGATCCTGTCTTCCAGTTGCTCCACGAGACTTACAGATGAGTATGGTGCCATGGTCAGGGACTGGCTGTGTCGGGGCATGGTTCTCACTCGCCTACAGAAAAGAACCATGAGGGCTGTTAGTTGGGAAAAAATAATTTTTAAAGCCAGATTCAGGCCAGGCGCAGTGGCTCATGCCTGTAATCCCAGCACTTTAGGAGGCAAAGGTGGGCAGATCACCTGAGATCAGGAGTTCGAGACCAGCCTGGCCAACATGGAGAAACCCTGTCTCTACTAAAAATACAAAATTAGCCAGGCATCGTGGCTCATGCCTGTAATCCCAGCTACTCAGGAGGCTGAGGTGGGAGAATTGCTTGAACCCAGGAGGGAGAGTTTGCAGTGAGCCAAGATCGCACCATTGCACTCCAGCCTGGACCACAAGAGCGAAACTCTGTCCCCCCGCCAAAAAAAAAAAAAAAAGCCAGATTCAAAACTTCCCAGAGAAGTTTAGAAATACGAATTATCTATACCTACAAGCTAAATAGGGTTTGAGGCAGGATTTCTGCCTAAAAGAGTTTTCTTCACGAGCTAGGAAAGATCTTTAAATAATCATGCCCACAGACTTAACTGTGCTAGAAGCGGTCTCCATGACTTCCAAGAGCAAGAGTCTGGCAAAATTGGGCACACAGGTATGTCTCCCCAATATGATCTATGTTATCAATATCAAGTTGATTAACAAAGTCTCCTAACATGCTCTCCTTCTCCTACCTCTCTGAAAGAGTGGTTACAAACTCAGTGCCGACATGGGTCAGGGAGGTGACATAAACGAGAGAAGCGCACTACAAATGAGGTAATGAGGCAGTAGGGAGTGTTGGGGACTTTGGAGAACTAGAAAGAGTATTTTTCAGCTAAAGGGAGCCTCAGTTCTGCTCCACCCATGAGTGGACCATCAGGGATTTCAGGTCCCTTTTTCAAGATCATCTGATATTTCAAGGAGAGCTTGCAAATCCAGACTTGTATGTGAAATCGCCTGATTTTAAAATGTTAACGATTCATTTAAAAAGTATTTAAGGCCAGTGCAGGGGTTCGCACCTGTCATCACAACACTTTGGGTGTCTGAGGCAGGAGGATCACTTGAGCCCAGGAGTTCAAGATCAGCCAGGGCAACACAGCAAGACCCTATTTCTACAAAAAAATTATTTAAAAATTAGCTGGGCATGGTGGGACATACCTACAGTTCCAGTTACTCAGGAGGCTAGGTGGGAGATCACCTAAGCCCCCGAGGTCGAGGCTGCATGGAGTTGTGACTGTGCCACTGCACTGCAGCCTGGGCAACAGAGTGAGACCCTGTCTCCAAAAAAAGTATTTAAGAACATGCAGGCCAAGCAATGTACTTTCATGAGCCAATTTTGGCTGACAGGCCCCTACTCTGCAACTTGTGATTTAAAAAGCTTAATAGGGATGTTAGCCTCAAGCCCCCAGAGTTGTATTTCACTCTCGACAAGAAATTCAACCCTACTATAAGACTACTGTGAAATCTCTACTTCTTAGGGTCACTGAGTGGTCTACAGCATCCTATAAAATGAAAACTAGAGGACACGATAGTGTTTCTCTTGTCCTTGAGCAAAACTATTCTTGGATAATGTAACAGCCCAAGCTTTCCTTTACAACTATCACACCCACGAGCAGCCCCCATGGGATGAGTGGAAAAGAAAAGAATACCTTAGATGCATATTTTCCATATATTATACCTTTCCTTGGTGACACGAGAAGGAAATACAGTGCTCCGTTGGGCCATTTTCTTTTCAATAATTCACATCTGTTGAAAAAATAAGCAATAAATTATTTAACAGTTTATATCTAGAACTTAACCTCAAAAGCTTATTAAGTTGCTAAGTGGATCAAACTATGTGAAAACACTGACCAGTTATATTATTAAATGCCTGATATCTTATATATGAAATAAACAGCATATGTTACCAAATAAGAAAAAAAGCAATCAAGCAAAATCAAAGCACTTCTGAAATGAATACTGCTAAGCCTTGCTAGAGAGATCAACAATGATTGTGAAATGGAGTTTCCTGAAGTTTCCTCACTCCAAATCTGCATCTCAGGCTTGAGAAATCACTTTAACAGAAACCAGAGAGTCTTTAAAGGTCTTATTCAATCTTATACTTCTCTCTAGAAATTTGCAGGAAACTATCTCAGTAAATTTGATCTCAGAAAAGTTTTACTACTAATTCCATGGTAAACAAAGAGCACTTATTTCTAAATTAATCTCAAATAAAACAGCAGATGATCAGTGTGACCTGATTTGTCAGAACCTATCTATTCACCAAGGCAATAAGAATCATATTCTTCGTTAGAACTTTAAAACTTTATAATAAGATAAAATCATTTATATTTCATCTTGCATATAAGGAACATTTGGTCATCACAACTCATTAGTAATGTGAAAAAGACTAATGGATGTTTAAAATATTTCATTATTTAGGTTCCTCAATACTGCCATCAATTGCCTTAAAACAATGAATGCCTACTAACCATGATCTGATTCCATAATTAATTCTCACTTAGACACTGGATTCAGAAAGCATTTCTGATTGAAATCACTATTTTGGCATCATATCTCTAGTGTTTTATTTTTGGAGTTTCAAAATGTGAACATTTCACTTTCTTAGACAAAGAATTTTAGACAAATTACATTTAGAGAAAAAAAAAGTCATTCATGCCAAACAATCTATGGTGCCTGAAGAGTTCTTCAGTGTCAAAGAGAAGAACTTCTACCATGTAGACTACAGTAGCCCTCCCTTATCTACAGGGGATACATTCCAAGACCCCAGTGGATGCCTGAAACCGAACCCTATATATACTGTTTATATATATATGTGTGTGTATATATATATATATGTGTGTGTGTGTGTATATATATATATGTGTGTGTGTGTATGTATATACACACACACACCCATGATTAAGTTTAATTTATAAATTAGGCACAGAACTCTTGCACTTTGGGGCCATTATGAAGCAAAATAAGGGCTACTTGGTCACAAGCACTGCAATACCCCAATAGTCAATCTGATAACAGAGATGGCTATTAAGTGACTCACAGGGCCAGGTATATGCAGCCTCGATACACTGGATGAGGGAATTATTTCCCTTCTGGGTAGGAGGGAGCAAGATAGCACAAGATTTCATCACACTACCCAGAACAGCACACAATTTAAAACTTATGAATTATTTCCAGAATTTTTAATTTAATGGTTTTGACCATGGTTGACCTTGGATAATATGGAAAATGAAACCATCGATAAGGGGGTACTACTGTAAATAAAATTAGGACAGTGTGGAAAATGCTGTTATTTAAATTCCTAGAATCTTTACAATTTTAAAGTTGTAAAACAGCTTATTTGAGATATTAATCTACAGAATAGCCTAAGTTAAGAAACCTGTTTTTGGCTTCTATTAGGTAATTAAGTAACCTAACTCAGAAAAACAAAAATCCCTTCCCTCAGGGGAAGTCATCTAAACCAACCAGAAAACGGGTTGTGTGGCTCATGCCTGTAATCCCAGCACTTGGGGAGGCGGAAGTTGGCCGATTGCTTGAGCCCAGGAGTTCCAACCCAGGAGTTCGAGGCCAGCTGGGCAACATAACGAAACCCCATCTCTACAAAACACAAAATTAGCCAAGCATACTGATGCGCTCCTGCAGTCCCAGCTACTCTGGAGGGCACTCAGGAGGATCGCCCGAGCCCGGGAAGGTTGAAGCTGCAGTAAGCCATGATAGCGCCACTGCACTCCAGCCTGGGCAACAGAGGAGACCTTGTCTCAAAAACAAACAAACGAAAACAATGGGTTAAGTGGCTAACTCTATGAACAAAAAGACATGGGGAGGGAAAACAGGAGAAGCGTCCATTTTTCCTGGGTAGCAGCTAGGTCAGGAAGAACTGATGGGAATGAGAAGGCTTTCCCAAAGTAGGGAATGAGAGAGGTTGTTCCACACCTTCTCTCCAGCACTCCAGCCTCTACTTCCTTTCTTCTGAACACACTCTGGCCTGCCTAACCTGTTCTTCCAGCCTCGTATTTGGCCACTCCCTACCACATTCACCTGCTCCAGTCACCCTGAGCCTCCTCCCCCTGCCACCCCACCCACCACCATCCTTGGGCATGTCCTTCACTCTCCTGCCATCACATCTCTGCGCATGTGCTCTATGGGAAACGCCCTTCCCACCCTTGCCAGCCTAGAAAAGTCATGCACTCTTTAAGGCCCCACCAGACCTTCCAGCCTATAAAACAACTCTCTCTTGTATTTCTCCAGCTCTTTATCTGTTTATATACTATTTATTATGTTCTATTCTTTTTTTTTTTTTAGAAGGAGTCTCACTCTGTCACCCAAGCTGGAGTGCAGTGGCACAATCTCAGCTCACTGCAACCTCCACCTCCCTGGTTCAAGCAGTTCCCCTGCCTCGGCATCCAGAGTAGCTGGGATTACAGGCACACACCACCACGCCTGGCTGATTTTTTGTGTTTTAGTACAGATGGGGTTTCATCATGTTAGCCAGGATGCTCCCAATCTCCTGACCTCATGATCCGCCCACCTCGGCCTCCCAAAGTGCTGGGATTACAAGCATGAGCCACCATGCCCGGCTAATTTTTTGTATTTTAGTAGAGACTGGGTTCCATCACATTGGCCAGACTGGTCTCGAAGTCCTGACCTCAGGCAATCTGTTCGCCTCAGCCTCCCAAAGTGCTGGAATTACAGGTGTGAGCCACCGTGCCCAGCCACTCTATTCTTTTTAGTTGTTTAGTAGTCTAGCTCCCCTACTAGACAACATGCTCCTTAAGGGCATGTTTTAAATCTTAATAGACACAGAGCCGACCTGGAAGTATCCATCTATGTTTGTTCATGAATGAGTGAATGACCAGCACTTCCCGATAAGAAACTACAGCAATAAAGGTATAAGACAATACAGTTTAGTTTTTTTTGTTTTGCTTTTTTTTTTTTTTTTTTTAATAAAGACAGGGTTTCGCCATGTTGGTCAGGCTGGTCTCAAACTCCTGACCTCGTGACCCGCCCTCCTCAGCCTCCCAAAGTGCTGGGATTACAGGCGTGAGCCACTGCACCCAGCCTCTACAGTTTAGTTTAAAAGTATAATTATTTACCAAGCCTGAATCTTAAATATTAGACACTCAGTAAGTATCTGAAAGAATGGAGACTTTGGCATCCCCTTCTCTGAAGGTCATTTCATCTACCTGAACACAGCCACAAAAGCCAAGCCACACCACTGATTATCAGAGATGGCTTTTCAGAAGCAAATCCTCCTAAGCGCTATGCAGTTTTATGACAGGAAATTTCATAAGGCATGAGCTCACAAGATACATTATTCAGAATGGGTGCCCTTTAACAATGTGGTGAGGATCCGTATATCTGGTAGGTCGCTTGGTTTGTTCGCATCACGATTCTTTGTCAGAACATGGGATCTATATTGCAGATGAATAAAGACTGATAATGAATAAGTCACAGAATTAAATAACCTCTCAAGCACTGGTGGCAGATCTTCCCATTGTTAATTCTGGCTTACCTGCCTGAGGTTATCAACTCCTCTATGTTTATAAATCTGATCTCTGATATCACAAGTTGGTCTGGGTTTCATGCTGTTTTGATTGTGCTGTGATTCCACTATTTTAAACAATATACTAAACAATCTCCACTTTATAAGTTTTTAAAATTGGGGGAAGTTGGGGAAAGGGACAAGTAGGTTAAGCAAGAAGAAAAGAAAGGGAAAAAATAAGAAAAAAAAAACATGAGCCAGGTTCTGTGGCCTGTAATCCCGGCACTTTGGGAGGTTCAGGTGAGTGGATAGCTCGAGCTCAGGAGTTCGAGACCAGCCTGGGCCACATGGTGAAACGCCGCGTCTACAAAAAAAAAAAAAAATTAGCCAGGTGTCATGGCACCCGCCTGTAGTCCCAGCTACCTGGGAGGCTAAGGTACAAGGATTTCTAGAGTACAGGAATTTGAGACTAGCCTGGGCAACATAGCAAAACCTCATCTCTACAGAAAAAAAAAAAAAAATTAGCTAGGGGTGGTGGTGTGCACCTGTATTCCCGGCTACCTGGGAGGCTAAGGTGGGAAAATCACCTGAGCCTGGAAGGTCAAAGCTGCAATAAGCCATAACTGTACCACTGCACTCTAGCCTGGGAGACAGAGTGAGACTCTGCCTTAAAAACAGAAAAAAGAAAGAAATTCAAATGCTCAAAATATGCAATATATAAATACAATCCAGGAGTTCACCGAAGAGTAAAGTGAAATGCTACTATCTAAATCAAAATTATTATTTGTGATTATGAGGATTCTGTGAAGGGAGAAATAAAAAAAGGAAGCAGATACAGATACAGATGAATATTTTAATGACCAAAGGAGACATTAATGCCAACCAATTATTATAGTTTTATAAGTAATAGGACACTGAGTAGAAAACCCTGCCATATTATTTTAATGTAAAATGGCAAATGAATTTAATAAATCAAAATGACAATTTTTATTAAACAGTTGAATACCGATCATGTAAAAACAGTGAGTTTTTTATTTCATTATTAAAATAGAGGGTTGATACATTATGCCCAACCATCAGAATAAAAAGTAGGCAAAGCACTTATGAATAAAGTGACTGTAATATGACGGTGAGGAAAAAAAGCCGTATAGCTAAAAACAAAATGAAAGGAAAGAGGGCGAGAACAGTGGAAAGTTTGTCTGGAAAGACAGCTGGGAGTTGTTCTCTAACTCACCTCCAACAGCACCCTCAGGCCTTTGAACTTGATCCCCAGGCCATGAGGAGTGATAGGCAGTTGTGGGATGGTGGAAGGCAAAGGCCTCCCAGGCAGGCAGGAGTCAGAGGAGATGGGGAGGCACAGAGGCGCATGCAGGCACAAGGCCATGGTGACTAGACTGGGAATTCATGCCGCCCAGAGGTGGGATCTGGCTGCAGTAGCAGGAGAGGCGTGGAGACTCACCTAGCCCTTCTCATTCCTCTCTCTCCTCCTGCCTCCTCCCTTCCCACCCTTTTCCAGATCTCCTCCCTAGCCTTCTCCCTGCCTCCTCTCTTCCAACTTTTTTTTCTTTCCCCACCATTGATTCCTCTTCATTTTCCTCTTGTTGCCTAGGCTGGAGTGCAATGGTGCAATCTCGGCTCACCGCAACCTCCACCTCCCGAGTAGCTGGGATTACAGGCATGTGCCACCACATCCAGCTAATGTTGTATTTTTAGTAGAGATGGGGTTTCTCCATGTTGGTCAGGCTGGTCTTGAACTTCCGACCTCAGGTGATCTGCCTCCCTCGGCCTCCCAAAGTGCTGGGATAACAGGTGTGAGCCACCGCGCCCGGCCCCTTCTCTTCTCTTAACTTCCCATTTGTACTGCCTGTTTTCCTTCCTTCTACTGTCTCTCTCATCCGTCTTTCTCCCACTCTCCCTTTGCACAAATGCAGTCCAACATATTTTTCTATCATAGAAAACACGGTGGTGGGATCAGAAAGGCTCTTGCTTGAATTCTGTTTTCCCCACTACCAGTATGACCTCAGCGGGCTGGCCACCGTTGGTTGGGTTGGGGTTACATAACTAACAGCTGCTCACACATAACAAGTGTTTACTCATGAAGGGCAGGCACTCATGAAGCAGCCTAATGTACATTAGTTTAATTCATCCTCACAATCGTTTGTAAAGCACTACTCTTATTAATTACCATTGAACCAGAGGAAACTGAGACTTAAATAAGTTCACCAACTGCCCCAACATCACGTGGCCAAGAAGGACTAGAGCAGGGATTTGAACCTAGGGCCTCAGCCTCTGCATCACCAAGCATTAGCCACAGGAGGCTATGGAGTATCCAGAACAGTGTATGGCCTTCCAGCACTGGATAAGCTTCCAGTAAGGGGTTGGTTCCTTTCCCTTCCCTGGCTAATGTCCCGTCATGCACATCTGATGGAATACATATCTATTGTTCAAAAACAAAACTTTCAGCCAGAGTGGTGGCTCATGCCTAGAATCCCAGCACTTTGGAAGGTTGAGGCAGGAGGGTCACTTAAGCCCAGGAGTTACAAAACCAGCCTGGGCAACATAGCAAAATGCTATCTCTACAAAAAATAGAAAAATTACCCAGGCATGTTGGCGTATGCCTGCAGTCCCAGCTACTAAGGAGGCTGAGGTAGAGGACCACCTGAGCCTGGTTAAGTTGGAGGCTGCAGAGACCTGAGATCATGCCACTGTACTCCAGTTTGGGTGACAGAGTGAGACCCTGTGTAAAATAAACAAACAAATAAATAATAAAATAATACTTCATAGACTATGTGTACCCTGCATTTTCTAATTGACACTACAGCATGAGCATCATTCTGTATGAATACATAA
Organism: Cheracebus regulus; assembly: GCA_963574635.1. Taxonomy (NCBI): domain Eukaryota; kingdom Metazoa; phylum Chordata; class Mammalia; order Primates; family Pitheciidae; genus Cheracebus; species Cheracebus regulus. Next base: position 13,381 of record CAUYQU010037542.1, read on the forward strand.
AGATATACATCACCATTTTTAATTTTGTGTGTGTGTGTGAGACAGGGTCTCATTGTGTCACCCAGGCTGGAATGGAGTACAGTGGCTCAGTGCAGCCTCCAATTCCCAGGCTCAAGCAATTCTCCCGCCTCAAACTCCAGAGTAGCTGGGACCACAGGCACATACCACCACACCTGGCTAATTTTTCAACTTTCAATAGAGATGAACCCATACTATGTTGCCCAGGCTGGCCTCAAACTCCCAGCATTAAGTAATCCTCCCACATTGGCCTCCCAAAGTGCTGGAATTACAGGCATGACCTATTACACTCAGCCTACATCACCATCTTTAATGCCTGCATGATATTCCACTGAATGGATATACCATTAGTGTTACCTATCCCCTTAATGACAGATATTTTTACTGAAATAGTGTTTATAATCATGGATTAGTTCAGCTTTTTGGTATCTTATTTTCCTTTCCATTGTTCTACAGAATGACGCAGGTAGTGCAGAAAGTCAATGGGGAAGGCTGGGCATGGTGGCTCACACCTGTAATTCCAGCACTCTGGAAGGCTGAGGCAGGCGGATCACCTGAAGTTGAGAGTTCAAGACCAGCCTGACCATCATGGAGAAACCCCATCTCTACTAAAAATACAAAATAAGCTGACCCTAGTGGTGCATGCCTGTAATACCAGCTAATCAGGAGACTGAGGCAAAAGAATCTCTCGAAAGCGGGAGGCGGAGGTTGCAGTGAGCCAAGATCGCGCCATTGCACTACAGCCTGGGCAACAAAAGCAAAACTCCATCTCAAAAAAAAACAAAAGAAAATAAAGTCAATGGGGAAGACTGCAAAATCCAAGTTAAAGTCAGACTCTGACAATGAAATCTGAAGAGATGGGAACAGCTGATCTATAAAATGATCCAAGATACTGCTGACACTCACCACTGAAATAAGGCAAGCACTCATACTAGTTCAATATCCATCTTTGGCTCTATACTGCATGCTCCATGAGGAGCTGTATTGACCACAGTTATATCCCAAGCACCTGGAACATCAGAGCTGATCAGTAAATGTTTGCTGGGTGAGTGAATGTCCAGGAGAGATAACTGAAGTAATTTCATATTGTTTAATATAATCAATTGAATTATATTGTGGCTCAAGAATGAATGTGCAGCCAGAAAGGGGAATGGTATACACAGCACGTCTAGTAAAAGCAGAGTTTGAAGAAACAAAATGTGTTGGTGACAAGGCCTGGTGGCTCAGGCCTGTAATCCCAGCACTTTGGGAGGCCAAGGTGGATGGATCATTTGAGGTCAGGTGTTGAAGACCAGCCTGGCCAACATGATGAAACTGCATCTCTACTGAAAATACAAAATTAGCTGGGTGTGGTGGTGCACACCTGTAATCCCAGCTACTCAGGAGGCTCAGGGAGGAGAATCGCTCGAACCCAGGAGATGGAGGTTGCAGTGGGCTCAAATTGCACCACTGCCTTCTAGCCTGGGTGACAAAGTGAGACTCTGTCACACAAAAAAAGAAAGAAAGAAAGAAATTTGTTGGTATTTCCAAGGACCTAAGAATCCAGGGCAGCAGTTAAAGTTCTATAATGGAGGGCATAAGGTCCGCATGGTCCAATGACATTAGCCGTTAAGATAATCTTATTCACTCCTTGCCCTGAGTCGATACTCACCAGCTACATCTTTTAGCTTCCCATATAGCTGTGCATAAAGGAGAGAACACAGAAATCAGCAAACACAAGCCCAAGTCTATCTGCCAGCTACTTTTCTCAATATGAATTAATATAGTGGAATTTCACCTTCCATTGGAACCAGACCAGGTAAGTCAGCCCCCTGATAATCTTTGATAGCCCTAATAATGCTAATCTAAATCCATGACATTGGAATCCATGACGCTGAAACGTCATGGATTGAGGATGATCAAAACATGGTCCCTGCTGTGGTAGACAGACTCATTAGGTACGCCCCCCTCTACCCCTACCATCCTTGTCTCTTGGTGTTCACACCTTGCATGGTCCTCTCCCTTTGAGTGTGGGTGGGACCTGTGACTTGCTTCTAACCAAGAGAACACAGCATCCAAGGACGAGCCAACTGACAGTCGCCTGTGCTCAGTGGGCAGCTGGAGTCAGCTGGAGTTCTAATACCAAATTACATAGGGTGTAATTCTGTTCACTGGAAATAGAATATTTATTTTATAATCTAAGCTTTAAGTCTTAATAGATTTCCAAATAGCTGTCTTGCTTGGTAAATCTTAAAAGAATATTGAAGGATAATAACTTGAACAAATGTTTTTGTTGTTGTTTTAATATATGTAACATTGGCTCTGTTCTGGCCAGTGGAAGCAAATTATAAAATAAATCTCATTTGCAACAAGAAATAAAATCCCAAGAGACACCATTTCATCACATCAGACTGGTGAAAATCAAGTCTGATAAGATCAAGTATTGACAAGAATATATATGGAACAACAGGAATACCAGATGGGAGTGTGAATTGACACTACCACTTTAGAAAGCAATGTTCGATATCTAGTAAAGCAGAATATGCACAAACCTAATGGTCTAATAATTCTACTACTAAAAAATCCTCAAAAAACTTTCCAAATATGTTCTTAAGGAGACATTTGCAAGAACACTTAAGGTAGCATTGTTTCTAATAGCAAAAAATTGAGGAGCAGGGAATGAACACCCACTATTAGAAAAATGGAGGAATATATTGTGATATATTCATGCAATGAAAGAACAAATAGTATTGAAAATAAATGAATTAGCGGCCAGGTGCAGTGGCTCAGGCCTGTAATCCCAGCACTGTGGGAGGCCAAGGTGGCAGACCATTTCAGCCCAGGAGTGGGCCTGGGCAACATGGCAACCCCATCTCCACAGACACACACATGCAAAAATTATCTGGATGTGGTGGCACACACCTATTATCCCAGCTACTGGGGAGGCTGAGTTGGGAGGATCACCTGAGCCTGGGGAGGTCAAGGCTGCAGTGAGTAGTGAGCTGTGATATCCCCATGGCACTCCAGCCTGGGCAATGAGATTTTGTCTCCAAAAAAAAAAGGAAAGAAAGAGAAAAAGAAATGAATTATAATTACAAGTCCCAAGGTAAATAAATCTTACAAATATACTAAGTTTAAAAAAGTAAGCTGAAAAAGGATATGGACACTATACAATGTCATTTTTACAAAGGTTCAAAATATGCCAAATAATATGCCAAATTTGTAACATCTAAAGATGAATGCGGAAATGACAAACAACAAATCAGGATCATATTTCTCACTGAGTGAGAAATAGAGGGGAACAGATAGAATACACTGGGAGCTTTGACTAAATGTATCTTTTACTTCTTAAACTGAATTTTTCACTGTATCATTCTGAAAGAAAGAAAATTACTTCTTCCTGCCCCCACTTTAAAAAAAACATGTAAAGATGAAGAGTTCAAAGGGACGTCAAATTGTTAGACTCTCCAGGGCATGTATAGAACTCACTCTTTTTTTTTTTTTTTTTTAAAGATGGGGTTTCACCATGATGACCAGGCTGGTCTTGAACTCCTGACCTCAGGTGATCCACCCACCTCTGCCTCCTAAAGTGCTAGGATTACAGGCGTGAGCCACCACGCTCAGCCAGAACTCACTCTTGCCCTGTACATTCTAGTACCATGAAACTGGAATTCCATGGCAAAAGTAACTATCTCCATCAAGTCTCTACCCTTAAAGCATTTTATCCATACTTAATACTATGTGATCTTAACTAGATGGCAATATTTCTATAAATGGCTATTGGTTAAATGTCCAACAACAGAAGAGCAGTGAATTAGAGCACAACACATCCAAACAAAAGAACATCAATAGCTGTCAAGGCATGGTGGATTACATGCTTATAATCCCAACATTTTCAGAGGCTGAGGCAGGTTGATCACTTCAGGACAGGAGCTTGAGACCAGCCTGTGCAACACAGCAATGCCCCCATCTCTACAAGAAAATAACAATAAAAAATAAATTAGCCAGGCATGGTGGCGAACATCTGTGATCCAAGATACTCAGGGGCCTAAGGCAAGAAGGTCACTTGAGCCCAGGGGTTCAAGGCTGTATGACACTGCACTCCAGCCTGGGTAACAGAGCTAGCTAGATCTTGGCTGTAAAACAAAAAACAAAAACACCCTAAGAACATAGTTATGTATTTACGTCTTTGCTATAATGTTACGGTAAAAAATAAAAATAAAAAAACTCACCAAGGTGGATTTATAGTAAACTTTACTTATTGATTGATTGATTGATTGTTCTAACCATCCTACAATGCACGATAGTACATATTATTTAGAACTACAATGAGGGCCTGGTAACCAGAGCTTTGCTCCAAGTCACCACAATTTAGATGATGCACACATTTTGACTCATAAGTTTAAAGGACCCTGCGATTTTTTGTTTCCAGGCAGAGTCTCGCTCTGTTGCCCAGGCTGGAGTGCAGGGGCGCGATCTGTGCTCACTGCAACATCCACCTCCCAGGTTCAAGTGTTTCTTGTGCCTCAGCCTCCTGAGTAGCTGGGATGACAGGTGGCCGCCACCACACCCAGCTAATTTTTGTATTTTTAGTAGAGACGGGGTTTCGCCACGTTGCACATGCTGGTCTCAAACGCCTGACCTCATGTGATCCGCCCACCTAGGCCTCCCAAAGTGCTGGGATTACAGGCCTGAGCCACCACACCCATCCAACCCTGCAAATTTTGAAGTTCTCCACCACCACTACCACTGTCACCATTACCATATCCTGATCCTGTCGCTCCTCCCCCTTCCCTTTCACCCCACATAAGACAACTGCTTCACCATGGGCCAGCAGAAATGAATGAAGCAGGAGACTCAAGGTCAAGGACAAGGCAACCACTGCCCCTGCTGTGTGCCCAGGCCACCAATTATCTCTCTTCCTTCTCTCCTGTATCTGAGGCCCCCTCCCTCCATGCCTAAATGCCTCCATGGTCCTGAGGCTACCTTTAATGCTGCTTCCTCTGCCCTTCCTTCCCACAGCCTCCCACCAACTTTCCCCATGCCAAATTGCTGGAATTATCTCTGTGCTGTGGATAGTTGGTATCTGGCCAAATCATGTGTTTTGGCAAAAGAAGGAAAAGAGCTGTGCAACTGAGGTCAGGATGCCTAATTTCCCAAGCCAATGTATCTAGATTGACAAGGCCAAAGGAAGGACCACTGCTAATAGCAAGAGCTTTCCATAAATTAACCACAGCGTCCCAATTGAGGAAGTACCTCCAAATTATGTGCAAAGGAAATGAAAATAGTGCAAATAAGCACACTCTGTCTCCTTCTTATAGGCAGCTCAACTCTCCCCGCTCCTGACCAGAATTTTTGAGACTAGCTGAGCAGTCCTCGGAAGAAATATACTGGGCTAGCATACTGAGGAATGTACATGGCATTATGGTGGTGAGGCGGCTCTTGAGGAAATGTGGTTAAGTCATCAAGGCTTTGCATGGTCTCTGAGACACTGGGCATCCTCGCACAGAAATATCTGTCCTTAGGCCAACAGTAGATGTCGCTCACCTGATACATCTTGACATTTTTCCAACCATACATTACTTCAGCAACCCAGAAATCCTACAACTAACTTGGAGAGGGTGCGGCAAGGATTCTAGCCCTAGAAGTATTAGTATAACCACATTTTTTAAAACAGTGGAAAGAAATAAATTGAAATGTAAATAGTGGCACTGGGTACATTTTTATTCTGCTTTTCCTTATTTTCAAAATACTTAAACAAGTGTGCTATTTTCACAATGACAAAAATGTAAATGAAAACTTCTTTAAGAAAAGAATGAACCAGTGAATGACAATAACAACAAAAAGCATAAATTGCTCATTTACAGCTATCAAAACCAAGAAACAAGCCTGATTCTGGGCTTCAAAGACAACGGTTTCAGGAAAACAAGTTTGCTATCAATTTTTACTTTTGTTTCCTTGTGGGCACAGAACCAGGCTTGAGGCTAGTGATCTCCTCAAAGCTGGGACCGAAGCCTGGATCTCCTGTGCATCGGGAAATCAGCGTGTTGTACAGGTCCAGTGGTTCTGGAGTGCTGCCAGCACAGTATTCCAAAAACTTGAGGTTCCAGAAAAAGGGCAAGTCCCTCCTTGGGGTCCCAGAGCAGATACTTTCAATGCCCTTTGTGAAAATGGCCTTGAGTCCACTTAGAAAGACTTGCATTCTTTCCCCTTCATTCTATTGCATTCATAAAGGGAATTCTGTCGGAGGTAGAAGGTGAGGGGTGATGTGCTTCTGACCCATCAAGATGAACTTTAGAACGTTTACAACATTTACAGTGCTCTTCCAGCCAGTGCAGAGATTCTTGCATAACTGAAGGGAGGCAGTCAATCTGCAATACACACGTGGCCTCTGTCAGGTCCAGATAGATTTACAGACAGACCCCTAGAATCCAAGGACTGGTCACTGACGTTGCTTCAATCCACTCTCCACAACTAAGAATGATGTTAACATTTTTAGGAGAATGCTTGCAAAAACAGATTGGTTTTTGTTCTCATCTATTAATAACAGCTATTTTGAAATGCTATTTAAATCTTCTATTGTTATACGAACTTTTGGTGGATTATGTCTCCCCAGCTGAGCTGCTGTGGGGCAGCAGGAACCACTGTCTACATGAACCTGGATTCTCCACGAACGCTAGCCCAGCGTCTCTTCACGGACACTCACACATATCTGTTCATTTGCCTTTTTGTTTTTCTAATTTGGGAAGACCCATTGTTTTCATGATTGAGTTGCTCTGCCCAGATGACATCTCCATTGCTGACCGAAGGTGCCCTTCCAGCTGTGAGCTTGGCGCAAGGCTGGAGGTCACCCTGCAGTGTGCTTGGGCACTGTCACCAAAAAAGAAGTCATTATTTTTAGGATGTTTTATTATGATCAACAGCAATATTTGGCAACTTTTCTTTCTAGCATTAGAAAAGACACATTAGCAAATGTTAAAAAAGGAATCTGCCAAGTGCAACAGCCAGAAGAGAAAAAATATTATTAAAAGCCCATGTAAACTCTCTACCTACTAAACCAGGAGGGGAAGGCACGATTCCGTGTACTCTCATGCAGACAGAATGCTGGTGGTGACTTTTGCTTCCACCCTCTATGAATCACTGGCTGAAAAGCGAAGAATTTAGGTTTAGACGAAAGATCCAGTCTCCAGTCTCTGCCCTTTTTCTCACACTCAGAGACAGGAGGCTGGCGTTCTCTGCTTAACATGGGAGTCTTTTACTCTTTTATGTGGAGTAACGACTTGAGTGCAGCACATTAATTTTATAACTATTTTAGGAGCAGGGAAGGACTTGAGTTTTTGCAGAGATAATTAAAAATGGGGGAGAAAAGAAATCTGAAATAAACAAAAAACAAGCTGAAGGCACCAGGGGTTTCTGAATAACATCTTCCCAGTTCAACAATTTTAAGAATTCCATAATGCGAAAGCAACCCCCACACATTCTCTCCCACATAAACACGCTTTTTATTTAAGCCACACTCAGCGACGGCAGCAGAATCTCCTGCCTGTACGTCTGTGGTTGCTTCATCCAAGGAGAATGTCATCTCCACAAACGCATTCTGAAGAGGGGCAGGGGGTGACCCCCGGTCAGCAAGTGCAGACACCTTCAGGGAGGAAGACTGCAGTTCCCCGTAAGCTCAGCAGCTCTCCACCCAGAAATCTGAGTTTCTCACCACACCAAGATCTGACTTTCAACCTCAAGTACCAATGTTCCTTTAGTAGCAACTGAAAATTTTAGGCTTTTTGACATTTATCAACCAGCACATTCCTAGTAATTTTCCTGGTGTACCAGAAAGAAGTAATTACGTTCTGATAAACCATTTTATTATCCCTGATAACTACATTTTAAAAATAACAAGAACCACTGAGCTATGGAAGGGAGTTGACAAAAGACCACCAAGGCATAAACAACAATTGGGGTTTTCTCTTTTTGCAAAAATCACCTGCTTTTATATGAAAAACTCATGGAACATAAAACCACATCAAGTCCAAAAATAAAATAAAATAGTCAATAGGGAGAGGGAGGTAGTAGAAGAGTTATTAAGAGAGAGGAACAGACAGAAAGAGTGAAATACGGGAGAACAGAGAGAGTGAGTGGAAGAGGAGGGGCAGTGCTGAAGGACAGCAGAGGAGAGAGAGCAGGCCAGACAGCCAGAGGAGGCAGGCAGTTCCAGGGCTCCCAGGGAGGAAGGGAGCCCGAGAAATCACTCCTCACACATTCAGCTGCTCACTGGGGTGTGAAGAACTAGATGGGCCATCTTTAATATGCTATGTTAGGTTTCTCTACTCTTTTTTTAAAAAATCAAATATGCTCTTTCTTTGTCTTGACACATACACACGACGTTAAGATGTCATCAGGGAAGAATCATCTTTTCCACTTACAACATGAAAATGCTTCTCAAATTATCCACCGTTTTACTAAAAAGATCCTATTTTGAGCCGACACCCACCTGACTCTTCGGGTAAGGCATGGGTCTCACATCCACCATCGCATACCACGTGCTAGCAGGCAGCTCTACGGTTCTTCTGTGCACTTGCTTAATGATTTCATCAAATAATTTAGTCCAGTCAACAAATATTCATTGAGTCTCTACAGTGCTAAACAAGGCACAGCCCCCGCACGGCAGGCACTTCCATTCTGCAGGGAAATAATACCCCGTGCAAGGATGGAGGGGCTGGTGAGTGCCACCGGGCAGAAGGAAGGATCCGTTTGAACAGCGCCATCAGGAAAAGCATTTGAGGAGCAGGCATTGAGTCGGATATTCAAAGGGGTAAATGACGTGAGTTCAGAGCAGCATGAGAAGGGATGGAGAGGTGGGCAAAGCAGAGGAAATACTGATTGCCAAGGACTATGGGACCCTTGGGTCCCTGTTGCTAAGCAGTGGCCGATGAAGCTGGAACAGTTGATTGAGGCCAGTGTGCACAGGCCTTCACTCCACCATTGCCCCAAACAGAAGAGAGACAGTAGGTGCAGAAAGGAAGGGATGAATGGAGGGAGACTGTGCAGGGGACACCTCAACTTGACTCAGTGACCAGCTGGATGTGGGAGTGCAAGGAGCAGAAAGTCAGAATAACCCCAGGGGTTCAAGCCCTGGTTACGGAGAAGAGGATGATGGCACTAACATCATCAAGGAATGCTCTGAGAGGGACACACAACACTACTCATGAGAGACATCAGACAAGGCCAAGCTAAAGGGCATTCCACTACATAACTGGCTGGCACCCTTCAAAAGCATCAAGGTTCATGGAGACAAAACGACTGGGAAACAGTCCCAGATTAGAGGAAATGAAAGGGGCCTGACCACGAATGTAACACAAGATCCTGGATTGGATCCTGGACCCTGGGTTGGATCCTGGACCAGAAGAGATCTTTATTGTAAAGATCTTTTAGGCCAGGCACGGTTGCTCATGCCTGTAATCCCAGCACTTTGCGAGGCCGAGGCGGGTGGATCACCTGAGTTCAGGAGTTCAAAACCAGCCTGGCCAACATGGTGACACCCTGTCTCTATAAAATTACAAAAGTTAGCTGGGCATGAAGACAGGTGCCTGTAATCCCAGCTACTTGGGAGGCTGAGGGCAGAAGAATCGCTTGAACCCGCGAGGCAGAGGTTGCAGTGAGCCGAGATTGTGCCATTGGGCTCCAACCTGGGCAACAGAGCAAGACTCTGTCTCAAAAATAAAACAAAACAAAAAAATAAAGATCTTTCTTCTCCTCTTTTGCCATGAAGGACATTATTAGGTCAATAGATGACACCTGAATAAAGTCTGTTGATTAGATAATAGTTCTGAATGCTGATTTTCTGATTTGGGCACTTATACAAGAAAATGTTACTTTTAAAAGGAAATATACACTTGAGTACTTAGGGGAGAAAGGTGTATCATGTCTACAACTTACTCTGAAATGGTTCAGGGAAAATGACATATGCATGTATCTGTGTGTGTATGTAGACGTGTGTGTATATATGGGTGTGTATAACACAGAGATACACAGACACACAGAGAGAGAATGACAGAGAATATGATAGAGTAAGAAAGGTAAAGCAAGCGTGGTAAAACATATATTTAGAGAATTTGGCTGAAAGGTATGTTGGGAATTATTTTAATTATTGCAACTTTTCTATAAATTTGAATTATTCAAAGTAAAAGGTTTAAAAAGTGGGGGAAATGATTACAGAAGCCAGGATGACAAAATAGAGACAAAGCAGTCAGGCTTCTGAGTATTACACTCTGGGTGAAATTTGGGAGACAGCTCAGGGCCCCAAATGCAGATTTGAAGGTAGCTGGGGGCCCTGAGTAAACAGGGTCAGAAGTGGGGCTCTAAGGTCAGACTAGGGGAGTCCTTTTCCCGGGCGGCGTGCTCCTTGAAAGCAGTGCCTTCAGTTATTCAAATCTCCCTCAACTTCAACTTCTGCACCTACACAGGAGTAATCAGAGTCTCTGCCTCACAGAGTTGGAGTGAGGATTAGAGGACGTAGTACAAGTGGGCGAGGGCATCCAGTAAGGCGCGCGGAAAGCACCCAGTGCCCTTTAACTACTACTGCGGGCTCAGAGTTGAGGCTGGGGCAGGGAGAAGGGAGGAGGGAAAGGAAAGGAAAGACCGAGGGCAGGAGCTCACAGCATCCCTGTGTCTGCAGGCCAGGAAGAGAAAGGAAACAAATGAGGTTCGAGGGGGTCTGGACAGCCAGCATCATGGAGACAGGGAGAGAGAGAGGCACGAAGGGCTGACTGCTGCCAGGAGACACAGGGCAGGGACCAAGCAGTGGAAGGACAGGGCAAAGGCCTCAGATCTGCAGCCAGGACACCTCCACCAGAGCCCTTCGAGGAAGCAGTATCAACAGAAAAATAAGGGTGAAAGCAGAATAGGTAAGTGGACAAAGAAGAGAAACGGGGGACACAACAGCAGGCTTAAGAACTGTGCTGCCCCGTACAGTAGACACTGGCCCTATGTGACTACTTCAACTGGATTTAAATTAGTTTAGAATCTACTAAAATGAAAAACTTGGTTCCTCAGTCACACCACCCACATTTCGTATGCTTAATAGCCACATGTGAATAAGTGACTACTCTATGGGACAGTGTAGATATAAAATATTTTTCTCATCACAGAAAACTCTATCGCACAGAGCAAGGACCCTAACCTACCATATTTTCTTATGGGAAGCATAACCTATATGGTGGAACGAGGGTTGGGGCAGAGTAGGAAATGACCAAAGACACTGGACAAGGGGAATCACAAATGCAGCCAGTTCCCAAAAGAGGCGAGAAGAAAGGAATCAAGTCCAGGGAAGGAAGATTGTGGAGTACATTCAGATTAACCTTGGGGAAGGGACTTGCAGACATTTTCTTCCTTTGAGAAAGAGGAAATAAATGATAAAGAGAGGAAGAAAAAGATGCTTGGGGTCAGTGAAGAAGGTAAAGTGGGAATTTATCTGGTGAAATTGGAGCCAGCGTAAATGTTCAATGGAACCTGTCCAAAGGTCTTGGTGACTTCCTCCTGGATAATGTGGCAGGCTGGGAGAAGAATAAGCAGATAACGGGGGTGGTGATTTTGGATTGAGGACTAGAATATGAGAAGCCCAACACATTGAAACAAAGGATTCCCAGATTCCAGACGGAACGGAAATGGCTAGCAACCTATACGCCCCAAGTGGAGAAACAGTCACAGAGCAGCTGAAGGATTGGAACAGAAAGTGATTACGGGACCAGAGTCCTCAGCAATGGTCAAAATCCAGAGCAGTCGGTGGGTGGTATCAACTAAAGTCCAAGTTCAAGATCTCGAAGGTTTAGTCTTGTTCAAGACTGAACAAGTTCAAGATGTTAGTTGAAGTGAAGTGGAAACTGAGGCTATAAGGAATTGATGCTGAGGAACTTCAAGGTCAAAGAGTTAAGAGAGCTTCGACACAAACCCCAAAGCCACTGGCAGGAGACAAAGCAGAGGAGAGAATGAAGCCAGCTGCTCACATTTTTTGCATATCACTTTTTTGCAGCATCAAGTGAAGAAATTTCCACTCATGTACCTGGGTGTACATCAGAAATTGCCCAGAGTTAGTTGTTTGTTTGTTTGTTTGTTTTCCTCTCTGTCTCTCTCTTTATCCTCTCCTGCTGCTCCTCCTTTTGGGGTTTGTTTTTAAAATAGGGATTCTATAAATAAAGAAATAAATACATACATACATAAAATAGGGATTTTTAGGTTTTACTCCTCCCACCATCGCCCCAATCCCCGATGATTCTAATTTGGTATATTTGAGGGAGTCCAAATGAGGGAATGTGCTCTCTTTCCGGGTCCACAAGGGGGCGTAGTTTTAAGGGCAAGAACTTTCCAGCGCCATGCCCCTGCTCCCATCTCTCTCCATCCAGGAGATTTAACGATCTATGTTTGAATTTCGTGGGCTCAGGAAGAAACTAAGAGTCAATCACTCCAGCTGAAGTTCTCAGGAACTCCTTTCACTGGCCTGGGGTCTTAGAGAAGGTGGGGTTTCCTCCCAGGTTAAAAGTCCCCTTCTTCCACACCCCTTCTGACTCTATGTTTGGGTCCCTTCCATGAACACTCCCTTCGTGGAAGCCGTCTTTCTCTCTCCTGGATTTCCCCTCTGGGGTCCCCTTCCCCACTCTCGTGGAAGCCTGTCTTCCCCTCCTAAACTCCATCTCTCTCTCTCTCTCTATTCGCTTCCACTCAGTGTGGAAGCTGCATTTCTCTCCTGGATTCCATCTCTCTGGATTCTGTCACTCAGTGTCAGAGTTAGCTGTTTCTTTCTCTTTCCTTCTGTTTCTCTCTCTTTAAATAAATCACTTTCTACAAACCTTTTGAGTCCAGCATTTACTGTGCACTGCGCTGTGGTCCCCTCTCTCATTCTTGAGAGGGCAGGAGACCAAGAACCTGGAGAAACTTCCTCTCAGGGGAACTGAGGGCACCCTGAACCCCAATATTACACAAAGAGCAACGTTTTCCAAAATGCCCCAGGTGATTCTGAGGAGCCCCCAGGTTTGGGAAGCACTGGGCCAGAAGACAAGCATCAGGGTAAGGGCATAAGCAGACAGCACTGCCTTCCAAGAGGAGACTTGGTTGGTGACGGTGCATTGGTTTGGAGGCAGCACTAAGGAGCAAGTGGAAGAGCATCCCTACTCTGGTGAGTTGGCAGAGGACACTAGAGAAGGCTTTTCTGTGGGAAATTGTTCACTCAGGCTCTGGTGCTCGGGGAGCAGGAGAAGGTGGGCTCAGCTACAGAAAAAACGAAAATGCAAGTATGGCTACAGGATGCAAGAAACAAGACATTCAAAGCCAGGTGGGAGTGACACAGCGTAGTGGCCTGCAGAGAGGGGAGGCTGAATAATGCGGTGATGAGGCTTCTAAGCACCATGAGGTGTGGCTCATTAGAGGGTTGCTAGGGCTTCGTGGTTGAATTCCCTGGGCACTAAGGATTTTTCTGTCTGTATGCTATCAGATTTCTAACAATGTAACACATTGAAGGTTATTAAGCCCTCAGGTAAACAAGCTTACAGAAGCTTATTCATTAACATTGGAAACTGTGTCTTCCCAACGCACATTCTTACACGGATGAAGTCAGATTCAAATAAATATCAAGGGTAGCCTTGAAGTAAAAAGTGAGAAGGGGCAACCAGGGGTACCTGTGAGAGTGTACTTCCTCCCTTCCCCTCTGTGGAAGAGGGAAGTTTACAGACAGGGGATATGGAAGGGGACGTGGGTGTCTTTTTTTAATACCAGTCAATGCTAAAAATAGGAGAAGTGCCACGGAACCCCCCCCCAACACACACACACACACACACACACACACACACACACACACACACACACGCACTGACAGAGTCCAGAAGGCAGATACAATGTGCAAATCTGGGGATGGCTCTCAATAAAGAATATATTTACAAACCTAACTCTTATTTTTAAAGCAAGATGCAATGTTTGCCCCTGCTTCTGAGAGAGCTGCACTTTTGTGGATTCGAATCATTCTAGCATTATTTCTGGTTACTCCTATGAAATAATTTCTAACACTGGCGTACACAGACTTTAAGCTGAGGGCGAGAGCGCACGCGCACACACACACACACGCACGAACACACACACACCTCGTGCACATTGAAGAAATGACTCACTTAATTTGCTGCTGCCTGCCACGATTGGGTTTTGATTTTACCTGTTCAAATACAAAGTTTCCTATTAGATTAACTACAGGAAAGAAGAACTCGAGAGCATTAATCCTGATTTTGTTCATGTCTTTAGGGCACCTAAGAGGTTTAACCTGTGCATCTTAAGAAGCCACTCTCTGGACCACCGACTGCTTGCTCCATAATCTTCCATAAAACGATAACATTTCTTGTCACTTTGGGAGCCAACTAATGGAAACCCCTCGTAGAATAAACACGGTTAAACCTTGCATCTCAGGTACCTGCAGAACCGTACTTTAGGGCTTTTTCTCAGCTCACAGTACCGTGGCACAACAGCATTGTGGAAATGCATAGATCCCCCCAGCCCCTCCTTTGAAAGATGAGAAAAAGCAAAGGGGCAGAAGAGCAGATGGTTAACCTGCCCAAGGTCACTCACTCTGAGTTGTGGGTCGGCTGGCTCACCTTTACCCCTAGCAATTCGTGCACCACCCCAGCTCCCCCAAACAGTCCCTCCGGGCGTCGGTTGGTTCGCTAGCATGCAGCCCCCGCGAAAATGCAACGCCAGTTGCGCTCTATTCCCAACTTCGGCCCTTCGCGTCACATGCAGTTAACCCTCTCGCCCGCAGCATGTCACATGGGCCACGCGCAGCTCTCTCTCCCCCACGCCTATCTCCTGAGCGGCTGCCCCAAGGTCACCGGCCGTCCCAGGGAGCTCCCGCTGCCCGGCCCCGGAGGAGGCCCGGCCGGGGGGGTCCACTGCGCGGCACTCACCGGCGCGGGGGGCGGGCGCGCCGCGGCAGCCCATGTCCTCGCCGGAGCGGCTGGGTGCGGCGGCCGCTAGCGCTGGCTGAGCGGGGCGCCCGGCTGCGGGCCCGCGCCGCGGGGAGCGCCGTCCAATCAGCGCGCGCCTGCCGCCTGGCCCGGCGCGCGGCCCGGCAGGGTTCGCGGCTCCCGGGGGGCGCGAGCCGCCGCGCGCCGCCCGAGCGGCTTCCGGGCGCGTTGCCTGGACGCGGTTGCCGTGGCAGCCCGAGCTGGAGGCTTTCCCCCCGCGCCCGCGCCCAGCCCGGCGGCGCCGCCCCTCCTCCCTCCTCGTTCCCACACCCAAAATAGCCTCTGCTCGTCGCTGCTGTTTCCCACAGAGCTCGCGTCCAAGCGCCTCGGAGTTGGCGGGCGGGGATTTCGCTCATTGGAAAATAAATCCTGTTGTAGGGCGGGTTGACTTGGAGAGGTGTTGAAATGGTGCCTGATGAAGATCATAGCCATGGTGGTGGCATTGTAATTCTCTCCAGAGCCCCAACAGACCTTATTTACTAAACCGTTTTCCCACAAAAACAGTTCTCTGCCCCACCCCACCCCAAATTGGAAAGAAGGTGTTTGATCAGGCCACGGTGACGCCCCGCCTGCGCAGGGAAACAAACCCTTCGGGGCTGCCGAGTGTCATTTACTGAATCGCCTTGACACCTGCAGCTGGGACCCAGGATCGTGTCTCATCGCAGCAGACACGACGCAAGGAAGAACCGCGGACACCCCTCCTCTTCCCAGCCCTCT
The DNA here is from genome assembly GCA_963574635.1 of Cheracebus regulus. Classification (NCBI taxonomy): domain Eukaryota; kingdom Metazoa; phylum Chordata; class Mammalia; order Primates; family Pitheciidae; genus Cheracebus; species Cheracebus regulus. Next base: position 29,088 of record CAUYQU010037542.1, read on the forward strand.
CTTCTCCCATCTGCTTCATCCGCTCCCAGCGAGTCCTGGCTCTTTCCACCTTCCTCTCGGTTTTGGATTCTCAGCAGGACGCACAAACCCATTCACTCATAACAGTGTTTCCTCTCGGTGGGAGGGATTTCAGCGGAGTTGGAGACGGTGGCGGGGGACGGGAGGGGCCTGACCTTTGCCCGCCTCGCCTGGTCTGGTTCGCGCCTCCTTCGCAGACGCTGGGACTTACCCAGCACCAGGGTTCCTGTCTGTCTTCACTCAGCCTGAGCCCTTCCAACCCAGGGGAAGGAGCCCGATATGGTAGAAGAGCACGAACTGTGGAGTCGGTTTTGGAATCCTCGCTCCGGCAGGATTATTCTTTAGGGGTGGTATTAAGGACTGTTATTTGTGTGTGATCTTGGGTATTCAGAGACTGTTTCCTCACCTATAAAACGGGCTAATATCCTCCACAAAGCGCGAATGCATCTGTAACATTCATTCAGCCAACAGTATCTATTGGATGCCTGCCAAGTGCTAGAAACTATGCTCAGTTCTGAGACACAATGGTGAAGACGGAAAAAAGAGACATCACCTTCTGCTGTCACAGAGCTTAGAGCCTGCCGAGCGTTCATCAAATGATCACAGACACAAGTAACACTGCCGTTGTGACCAGGAGAGTCATGGACTTGAGTCTTGTGATGTGTAGATCTGATCTAACAGCATCTCTTGAGTGCTGCAAAAGCTCAATGACTATTCTTTCCTTTCTGGGTAAGATTCCTACTGCCTGGTGCATGGTATGCACTAGGTAAATACATACTGAATTGGATCCTATGTCGTGGTGATGACACCTTCATTCAATTTCCCAGTGACTTTCTGGCTGTAACTTGCCACAGCGTCTAGAAAGGCACGCATGTGTTAGCAGAAAGTACCCATTCAAACCTGGAGTACATCACCAAGAGCCCAAAAAAAAATGTTCAAAATGTTTCTTGTCTGTTTCCATCGGCGTGCCTTTCAGGGCATATGGAGAGCATCTCAGATGGACACATGACATCCCTACCGTCTTGTTTCCCCCTCTTCTTATTACTCTACTCTTTCCCTGCCCACCCCAATACTGCCCCTGCCTCCTCTACTATTTGCAGTGCCAGAGCTTCAAGACACCCATTCCTGGCTTCCTAGAGAATGATAGTGGATCCTAATATTCCTCAGAATGGAGCACCTATAAAACAGGAAGTGGGCCGGGCGCCGTGGCTCACGCCTGTAATCCCAGCATTTTGGGAGGCTGAGGCGAGTGGATCACTAGGTCGGGAGTTCGAGACCAGCCTGGCCAACATGGTGAAACCCCACCTCTACTAAAAATACAAAAAAAAAAAAAAAAATTAACCAGGTGCAGTGGCGGGCACCTGTAATCCCAGCTACTTGAGAAGTTGAGGCAGGAGAATTTCTTCAACCCGGGAGGCAGAGGCTGCAGTGAGCCAAGATCCAGCTACTGCACTCCAGCCTGGGCTACAGAGCAAGATTGCGTCTCAAAAGACACACACACACACACACACACACACACACAGAGAGAGAGAGAGAGAGAGAGAGAGAGAGAGAGAGAGAGAGAGAAAGCGGGCTGGGCACGGTGGCTAACGGCTGTAATCCCAGCACTTTGGGAAGCGCTGAGGTGGGCAGGTCACCAGAGGTCTGGAATTTGAGACCAGCCTGACCAACATGGAGAAACCCCATCTCCACTAAAAATACAAAACTAGCCAGGTGTGGTGGCGCATACCTGTAATCCCAGTTACTCAGGAGGCTGAGGCAGAAGACTTGCTTGAACCGGAAGGCAGAGGTTGCTGTAAGTAGAAATCGTGCCATTGCACTCCAGCCTGGTGACAGAGGGAGACACCATATATATATATATATAAACAAAACCAGCTTTGATTTTTCATTTGCTGCAAGACTCCCTCACTCTCAAAGATAGGGAAGGAGAGGATGTGGAAGGTGAGGGGCTCTTGCCATATGTAGGCACCTTTTATTTAGGCTTTCATTTCCTTTTTAAAAATCATGCCCATGTGCAAATAAGAAAAATAACTGTATTAATAATTATTTCAAAACATGAATTTCTCCATAAGGACCGAGGCTTCAAAGTGGTCTTGAATCAGGCCCATGACTTCCACTTCTGATCTATCTTTTTTCTTTTGAAGTGATTTGTTTTGAATCCCGAGGGGACAAAATTTAAGGCACTATGATTAAGCCTACACTAGTTTCTTTCCAACTCTTTCCCTATTTCTGTAGGCTAAATTGCTATGAAATATCCATTTTTTCCAGAATCGCTTTGATTGTAAATCATTACAGGAGATGGAGTTTTTCTTACATTACTTCAATTCAAAAGCCATGATTTATCACAAATTATTTTATGCTGCAAAGGTTACCAAAAAAACTATCAAAGAGAACAATTCTATAAACGTGATGGCTTTAATACTATTTACCAACCAGTCATTTAAATACAAATAATTTGTGCAGTATATTATGCTAGACACCACGGGAATTTGTTTTTTCTTTCTTTTGAGACACTGTCTCACTCTGTCGCCCAGGCTGGAGTGCAGGGGCTCAATCTCAGCTCACTGCAACCTCTGCCACCTGGGTTCAGGTGATTCTCCTGTCTCAGCCTCCCAAGTAGCCGGGACTGCAGAGGTGTGCCACTATGCCCGGCTAATTTTGGTAGTTTTAGTAGAGAGGCGGTTTCACCATGTTGGCCAGGATGGTCTTGAACTCCTGACCTCAGTTGATCCGCCCACCTTGGCTTTCCTAGGTGCTGGGATTACAAGCATGAGCCACCTCACCCAGCCCACCATGGGAATTTTTTAAGTGATTTATTTCACAGCTGGGCTCTGGTCCTGTTTGTGTCTCTGCACTGCCATTAGGCATGAAGATGAGATACACCCGACATCTATAAGGCTAGTGAGCAGGCTCCTCCAGGTAGGTAGAGATCAAGGGCTTGTGTAGGTCAAAGCAGTGTTTGTAAGAAGGCTGGAAAGCAGTTGGGCTAGGGCTGTGCTGAGTTCAGGACGGATAAAGAGTTAGCACTTTATTTTGGCCTCAGCAACTCTCAAGTGTGATTTGCTAAGATCCATTGGGAGGTGTGTTACATGTTGTTCATTTTTAATAATAGAGTGCCAAAGAATTGAACCACAAGGAATAGTCATATGTAGGGACCAGGAGGAGGAAGGTTCCTGGGGGAAGTAATGAGGAAGACCCAGAAATGTAAGGGTGAGAAGAGTGTCAGAGAAGACACGAATAAGAAGGCTCAGGGGCAGAAAGGTTCCAGGGGACAAATCCTGCAGAAAGTCAAGAAAATTTAGTGAATAGAAAGTCACTGGTGACCCCCAGGAGTAGTTTGATTGTTTGTTTCTGTTTTTTTGTTTGTTTGTTGTTATTGTTGTTTTGAGACAGAGTTTTTGCTCTTGTTACCCAGTATGGAGTGTAATGGCATAATTTTGGCTCACTGAAAACTCCGCCTCCTGGGTTCAAGCGATTCTCCTGCCTCAGTCTCCTGAGTAGCTGGGATTACAGGCATGCGCCACCACGCCCATCTAATTTTGTATTTTTAGTAGAGACAGGGTTTCTCCATATTAGTCAGGTTAGTCTCAAACTCCCAATCTCAGGTGATCCTCCTGCCTAGGCCTCCCAAAGTGCTGGGATTACAGGCATGAGCCACCATGCCTGGCCAGCAGTAGTTTTTAGTTATCAGATTGCTGTGGGTTAAGAAAAGACTGGATGCTAGAGAAATGCAAGGTGTGGGTCACTCTTTAGAGAAGTTTGGCAGTATAAAGAAGCTGAGAAATAATATTCATAGAGAGATCTGTAGTGCCAAGTGGACCTTTTTAAAATAGGGGAAAATAGTCTCTGCATTTATATATACTGTTGTAGGGCTACAGACAAGGAGAGTACAATGCATTGTTTTGCACTCAGTAACTCAATCCAAATTCTACCATTCATTTCATTATTGCCATAACCATTTTCCTTTTTAAAAATGTTTCATTGGGTTGGGTGTGGTGGCTCACACCTGTAATCCCAGCACTTTGGGAGGCCTAGGTGGGCAAATCACTTGAGGCCGGGAGTTCGAGACTAGCCTGGCCAACATGGGGAAACCTGTCTTTATTAAAAATGCAAAAGTTAGCCGGGCATGATAGCACACGCCTGTAGTTCCAGCTGCTCCAGAGACTGAGACATGAGAATCGCTCAAACCTGGGAGGCAGAGGGTGTAGTGAGCCTAGGTTGCATCACTGCACTCCAGCCTGGGCAACAGAGCGAAACTCTGTCTCAAAAATAAAATAAAATGCTTCATCAAATAAGAGAAATCTTACATTGAACAAAGGTGGAGTTCAGAACTTGGGACATTATTCTGTGAATAACCAACTAAAAATTTGGGTTAATAACCGATTAACACAATATGTTACTCTACGGCTCTTCTTTGTTGGTTTTCTTTGTTGACAATAGTAATATAGAATTAAGAAAATTCCCTTTTCCCTCTTTTAGTTACAGAAATTATAGATTTTTCATATGTTTTGAATAAACTACATTTGGCTTTGTTTTTGCTAATTTTTCTTCATGTATAGGCTCATTCTCTCAAATATTATGTTTTGCTTATGAATTCATAGGTGGCTAATCCATCTCACAAAAAGGTTTTCTTTTTTTACTTTTTCTTTTTTTTTTTTGAGACGGAGCCTCTCTCTGACACCCAGGCTGGAGTGCAGTGGCACAATCTCAGCTTATCACAATTTCTGCCTCCTGGGTTCAAGTGACTCTCCTGCCTCAGCCTCCTGAGTAACTGGGATTACAGGCATGCGCCACCATGCCCAGATTATTTTGTGTTTTGAGTAGAGACAGAGTTTCACTATGTTGGCCAGGCTGGTCTCAAACTCCTGACCTCATAATCTGCCCGCCTCAGCCTCCCAAAGTGCTGGGATTACAGGCGTGAGCCACCACACCTGGCCAATAATTTTTTAAAAGTAGCTACAACTGAGGCACAACCAGCAGAGAAAGCACACAACATTGGGAAGATCCTTTTAATAATGTTTATGTCTTAACTTAGATAATTGCAGGTATACATAGCAGGGCAAGTTCAGCCTCAGGGTGTATTTATATAGCATACAACTGAGCCCTCAAAGTTAACACTTTCAAGAAAGAAATTTGAAATAAAGAAGTCTTTGTAGAAACTGTCTGTGGCCAGAAATCCTAAAATAGCCTCATGATGAAACCAATTTATCCAAAACCCAATTCAGAGGCAAGAAAAGCATTATGGAAAATTCTATTGCACATTGATTTTGAAAAAAAAATTTCTTTCCAACAATTCTAAGAAAATAGGCCAAAATATTTATGTATAGTCTTTAGGCTATTCTGCAGTTTGATACCACTTTGGCTTAGTTCAACCTAGTTCCACAAACATTCACAGGCTACCTTGTATTACCCAGTCATGACACCACAATTTAGACAATGGAACCTCACATAAGCTGACACTCTTGTTTTGGCTTCTTTGCCAAGTAGTACATTACTGGACATTTATTCTCATATGTAGAATTAAAAGACAACTTGAACTTCTGCTCAACAACAAAAAGGAAATGATAATACCCATCACATGAGGTTGTGGTATAGAGTGCCATGGCAAGTCATATTGAAGCCAATCGAAGAAGATTAGGAATATTCACCCTGTCCTTATTGAAAATTTTCATATTTCATTAATTTTTTTTTTTGAGACAGAGTCTCTCTCTGTTGCCCAAGCTGGAGTGCAGTGGCATGATCTTGGCCCACTGCAACCTTCATCTTCTAAGTTCAAGTAAATCTCCTGCCTCAGCCTCCTGAGTAGCTGGGATTACAAGCACGTGCCACCACACTTGGCTAATTTTCTTATTTTTTAGTATAGACGGGGTTTCACCACATTGGTCAGGCTGGTCTTGAACTCTTGACTTCGTGATCTGCCTGCCTTAGCCTCCCAAAGTGCTGGGATTACAGGCATCAGCCACCATGCCCAGACCAATTTTGATGTTTTAAACACTGCATTATAATACTATTTATCTCTATCACTGAGTTTGCCTTAAATATTGCACCTTAAGTTTTGCCTCACTCCTCCCCTTGTCCCTGGCCCTGGTGCAGTCATAGCCAATGTTTATGTCAAGCGCTGTGCTAAATGCTTACTTAGAGTATTTTATTTCTTCCTTGCAATAGCTTATGAATAAAGTAAGGCTTAGAGGTATTATGTAACTTGTCCAAGGTCCCAAAGCTATTAAGTTCTAGAGTTAGAATTTGAACTTGGGCTCATTTGATGTCACAGCTGTGCCTTGTACCAGCTAAATTGCTGCATAAAAACTAAATGACACTAAGGATGAAAAATGCATTACAAACTTCAGTAGGTAAAGTGTATAGCACAGTGGGAACTAAATAAACGTTGTTTTTGTTCCCGTCTTCCCCAAGGACAGCACATGTCAAAGAATGTGAATAGAAACTTATAAAAAATTATTTTGAGGGAGCAAATTAATTTTAACATTACCTCTGATTTCTTACACCTTCATCTCAGGTCTGCACCAGCAAAGGAGTGAAGGTTTGTGTACTTACCCAGATAAATCCAATCAAAGAGTTGTTACTTTAAAATATACAGAGTCAAGCATATTTTGGAATTTGAGCCTTTTTTTTTTGGAGACTGAGTCTGTTGCTGGTGCTGGAGTGTAGTAGCATGACCTTGGCTCAGTGCAACCTCTGCCTCCAGGGTTCAAGCAATTCTCCTGCCTCAGCCTCCTGAGTAGCTGGAATTGAAGGCATCCGCCACTACACCCAGCTAATTTTTGTATTTTTAGTAGAGACGGGTTTCGTCATGTTAGCCAGACTGGTCTTGAACTCCTCACCTAGTGATTCGCCCACATCAGCCTCCCAAAGTGCCAGGATTATAGGCGTCAACCATCGCACCCAGCCTGAGCATCTTCTTAAATAATAAAACTGAAGCAAGTGCTTTATGAGTACACGCCTGCTAGGAAAAGGCATATAGAGTGATGCAGTTTTTAAAAACTGTAATTAATAGACAATACATATCCTGTACTTAAAGTAAAATAAAATTAAAATGAAAGAAAAATAATAAAGTAAAATAAATTAATGTTATGCAGTTGCTGTTAAAGAGATAAATAGGTATAATTGTCTTTTGTTTCCTCTCCCACATTTGAATACACGTAAGTCGTTTTCATGCACACACACAGGTTTCCCAAGGCAATGTGAATGGGTTGCAGGATTCTCTACCAGGCACTGGAGCTCCCACATAACCATGCAGTAGGTTATCATCACTGTAGACTCAGGAAATAGGTTTTTCTTCCCTTGGGAAACATAAATAATAAAATTGACATTTTCTTTTCTTCCCTTAAGGGCATTCATGCTTTAAAGGTGCTGGAAACTATCTGGATGTGCTTGGGCAAGTTATTTAAACTCTCTTTGACTTTCTTTGGTGAAGGTGCACCCCAAGGTAATATCAAAGGAACCATGGCAGATGCCTGTAATCCCCACTACTGGGGAGGTTGAGGTCAGAGCATCACTTGAGCCCAGGAATTCGAGACCAACTTGGGCAATGTAGTAAGATTCTGTCTCAGAAAAAAAAAAAAAAAAAAAGGCCAGGCATGGTGGCTCTTGCCTGTAATCTCAGCAGTTTGGGAGGCCAAGGCGGGTGGATCACAACAAGGTCAGGAGATTGAGATCATCCTGGCTAACAAGGTGAAACTCTGTTTCTACTAAAAATAAAAATAATTAGCCAGGCATGGTTGCACACACCTGTAGTCTCAGCTACTCGTGAGGCTGAGGTAGGAGAATCACTTGAACCTGGGAGGCAGAGGCTGCAGTGAGCAGAGATCATGCCACTGCACTCCAGTCTGGTGACAGAACAAGACTCTCACTAGAAAAAAAAAAAAAAAAAGATAATAGCAAAGTGAATTCTTAGGACTATGACAAAAGAAAGACCCAGCTGAATGCAGTGGCTCACGCCTGTAATCCCTGCACTTTGGGAGGCTGAGGCGGGCAGATCACCTAAGGTCAGGAGTCCGAAACCAGCCTGACCAACATGGAGAAATCCTGTCTCTACTAAAAATAAAAAATTAGCTGGGTGTTGTGGTGCATAGCTGTAATCCCAGCTACTCAGGAGGCTGCGGCAGGAGGATCACTTGAACCTGGGAGACAGAGTTTGCAGTGAGTCAAGATAACTCTTTTGCACTCCAGCCTGGGCAAAAAGTGTGAAACTCCATCTCAAAAAGAAAAACAAAACACCATTTTTTTTCTTTTTTAATATTGTCTCCCAAGACTCAGAAAAGTAAAGATTTAATTAATACTGGTTCAACTGTTATATCTTACACAGGGAGACAGAATTTGTTAATCAGTCGGTTATCTCATTCCATACAATATTACTGCTATTGCTTGGCTTGGTTGGAACAATTCTAAGATTCCTTCTGGTCCCAGCCACACTCCAAAACCATCTGTTTTCCTTACATGTAGTTTTCAATGTCATAGTCAAAGGTACATGCAGTTCCTAATCTCCTGCATCATTTTGGGGTGTACCTAATACAAATTCCATGGTCTCTCTTCTAAAGCAATGAGTGACATTGTCACAGTATGGTTTCTGCCTTATGTTTATCTGAATCCTTCCTGCCCCACTGACATGACTGAACCAAATTAGGTACCAAATGAAGCCCTTAAAAAGGTAAATAGGTCTGTGCATTTGGTGCCACTGAAATGGTGGAAGTGACATCACTGTCCCATCCTCTCCATCCCCTGCTGGTTGAAATCATTCTTTCTCCCAGTGAAAATCTCTGAGGATAAATGTGTCTGGCAATGGCTGACAAGTCCATGATCACCACCACCAGACAATTATTTGGCCCTTGCTTTCAGTTATTTGGTTTATTTTTATTTTTTATTGTTTAGGTTTATTCTCATGGATGATAAAGTAAAATTTCAAAACCTCCCCAAAACAAAGAAGACTGGCACCTCCCAAGTCCTACTACCTGGCCTGGACTCAACCCTCTAGGATTCTTCTCCACCTGCCTGCCCTGTTCTCAGCATCAGGAGTGAACCTATTTCTAACTAGTACTTCAGCCTACATCTCTTACATCAGAAATTTGGGCTTAAATTTCCCTGGCTTATTTTATCCCAAATCTAGTGAGAAAAGTGAAAGTCTAATTAATATTGATTCAGCTATTTTATTGTATACATGAAGATAAAATTTTCTAATTACAGTCCTTAAAACTCAAAACATTCTCTTCCAAGTAAGTCTCAGTGATACATGCAAAGTTATTGCTAATTCACTGTAAGTTTAAAGCCCAAATATCCCTAATACTAACTTTAACATAATCAATTTGACTCTTGTTTTTCCAAGAAAGAGTCAGCCCTTTTTCTAAGGGGAGATAATAATGGTATGTGTAGGAACATTTCCACAGGAGGTATCAGCTTTCCCTTTATTAAGTTTAGAGAGGGACAATTCTAAGTAAAGCTTTAGAAAATCTTCAGCATAGGTACTTTTTATAGGCAATACCGAAAGACAGGATGACCAATAAGGGTGCTCAAAGTAAAACCCCTAAAGTTACACAAATTGTAGAAGAAAATTTCTTATAATGGAAGGACATGAGTATCTAGATTGAACAGGACTACCAAGAACCTGGCAAAGTAATTTAAAAAAAAGATCCGTACCAAGACAACTGATTTTGAAATTTCAGAACACAAAAGATAAAAACTAAATCCAAAATTTTATAGACAATAAACGTCACATACAAAGAATTAGGAGTCCAGATAACATCAGTCTTCCCAATATTAGCAGTTGAAGAAAGAACAGTACCTTTAAAATCCTGAGAGAAACTTATTTCCATTCCAGAATTCTATACCTAGCTAAACTATCCATCAAGACTGAGAGCAGAGGCTGGGCATGGTGGCTCACACCTGTAATCCCAACACTTTGAGAGGCTGAGGTGGGCAGATGATGGGGTCAGGAGCTCAAGACTAGCCCAGCCAATATGGTGAAACCCCATTTCTACTAAAAATACAAAAATTAGCCAGGCATGGTGGCATGCACCTGTAGTTCTAGCTACTCAGGAGGCTGAAGCAAAAGAATCAATTGAACCTGGGAGGCAGAGGTTGCAGTGAGCACAGATCACCCCACTGTACTCCAGCCCTATGACAGCATGAGATTCCCTCTCAAAAAAAGAAAAAAAAAAAAAACAACTAACAGCCAAAATAAGGCAATGCTTAATGCTAAGAATTAAAAGAAATGTGTCCAATCACACTCGACTCAGCTGTGAACAACAGTCATAATGTAAACATGTTACTGAGTGCTGGTTTAGTCAAAGTTTGCTATGTCACACTATTGACAAGGTTAGGGGAGAAGTGTATGTGGCACAGGTATGTTGAGGCCTGCTGGAGAACTGCATCCTCACCTTCCTTAGTAGGAAGTGACTAGATAATGTCTAACAGTGAAAGATGAAGAAATATCAGTATAAACATGTTTGACTTTCTAAACTAAGTACATGTATTTCTTAGAGGCAAAATAATTGTTTTAAATCCAGAGTTAAGAGAAATAAATTATAGAATATTTTTAACATACATGTACCCATTATTTTGAAATTCCTCTGGTTATTTAAGAGTCTTACTGCCTTTCTTCCCAGTTCATAATTTCCATATTTCTATTCTGGGGACATTCAAAAAGTGTGATTAGCAAACCACAATTCTTCCATTTTAGAATTACACTATAAAATCTTTTTTAGAGGATTTAAGACATTAATTTAAAAACTAATTTTGTTCAAAAGAACACAAACCTATTGAGTGCATATATATTATATATATATATATATTTTTTTTTTCCTTGAGATGTTTCACTCTTGCTGCCCAGGCCGTACGGCAATGGCAGATCTTGGCTCACTGCAACCTCTTCCTCCTGGTTCAAACAATTCTCTTGCCTCAGCCTTGCAAGTAGCTGGAATCACAGGCATGCACCACCACTCCTGGCTAATTTTGTATTTTCGGTAGAGGTGGGGTTTCACCATGTTGGTCAGGCTGGTCTTGAACTCCTGACCTCAGGTGATCCACTCGCCTCAGCCTCCCAAAGTGCTAGGATTACAGGCATGAGCCATTGCGCCGACCTCAAACATATTTTAATAACTTTCTGACTGAATAAAATCAGGAGATAATTTTTAAGTTCAGTTGAGCCCATTAAAAATACAATAGTCAGCTGGGTGCAGTGGTTCATGCCTGTAATCTCAACAGGAGGCCAAGATGGGAGGATCGCATAAGGCCAGGAGCTCAAGACCAGCCTGGGCAGCAGAGTAAGATCCCCATATCTACAAAATAAAGTAAGTAGCCAGGCATGGTGATTCAGGCCTGTAGTCCCAGCTACTCAGGAGGCTGAGGCAGGAAGATCACTTAGGCCTGGGAGGTTGAAGCTTCAGTGAGCTATGATCATGTCACTTTACTCTGGTATGGGCAACAGAGTGAGATCCTGTCTCAAAAACAAACAAGCAAATAAAAGAACAGCCAAGGCAAAGCCTATTTTACTAATGCAAAAATATTTTCCAGTTAGAGTATTCATTTAAAGTATGGTTCTTCTGTGTGTGCAATAATAATAATACTTTAAAGCAACAAAAAAGAAAAAAAATTATTTTAGCAATTTTTAAATAAGGCTTATGAATAACAAAAAGGAGCCTTTTTCCATAACTTAGATAATTAAAATAATTGCCTGCTGAACACATATTATATGAATTATAATGAAAAAGAAAGACTCCAAGATTCAGAGTCAAAGACTTGCTTTCAAATTCTGGATTCATCTCTCACCAACTGGATGATTTGGGGTAAGTCATTTTATTTGTTTGAGCCTCAGTTTCTTCATCCATCAAACACCTAGACTGTATCAGGCACTATTTTAGGCACAGGGTCACAGCAGTCATCCTGTGGTCTATGCCCTGATGGAGCTTACATTCTAAGGGGAAAAATTATCCCAACACTTTGGGAGGTCGTGGCAGGAGGATATCTTAAGTTCAGGTGTTTGAGACCAGCCTGGTCAACATAGTGAGACCCCCATCTCTATAAAATAAATTAGAGAAAGAGAGGAGTATCAGAGGACACTGTAGGTTGAAGTTTGAAAGCTGCAGTAAAAAGTTTTGGTTGTATTAGAGATAAGCCACAGGAGTAACTGATCTGATTTACTCTGGTGGCTGTTTTGAGAATGAATTACTCGGGCATAAGAGAGAAACAGAAAGTAGAAAATCCAGTTTTAAGGTTATTGTAGTAGTAAGGTACGATGGTGGCTTGGATTACAATGAGTGCAGAGGAAATAGAAACAGACACAAGTATACTGACTGGCTAGAATCTAGAGGTAGAGTTAAGTGAACTTGTGATGCATTAGTCAGGAAAAGAGGAAAGAGAATTCAAGAATTTTGTCTGGCTTATTTTTCTATAACCTAAGCAAATAGATAAATGACGATGCCGTTTATGAAATGGAGAACTCTGTGTGAAGAACAAGTTCAGTAGAGGATATCGAGAGCTTAGATTTGGACTTGAGAAGTACAGAATGCCTACCAACCTCTAGGGAAAAGCATCAGGATGGCAGCTGGAGCTATGAGTCTGAAGTTTTGGGGAGAATTTGATCAGAAGCTACCCTCTGATTAGCATTCGTATAAGGGAGATACCTAAGGCCACGGGACTGGATGAGATCATCCAGGGAAGATGTGCACATGGGGAAATGTGTGGGGCTCAGAATGAAGCCCTGGGCCAGAGAAGGAAGAACCAGGTGCTAGAAATCAAGAACCAAGAACCAAAAAAGGACATTGAGGAGAAAGAACCTTGATAGTTGAAAGTAAACCAGGAGAGTGTGGTAACACGGAGGCCAAAAGAATTTCAAGGAAGGTCTGAACCTGTTGGTCAGCTGGGCCAAAGGCTGCTGAAAAGTTCCAGAAGGTATGGCCCAAAAAGTGAGCGACGAACATGGCAAGAAGGAGGTCACTGGTGACCTTAATGAGGGCAGTTTGGGTGCAGTGGTGGGGACAGAATCTCTACTGGAGTGGGCTAAGGAAAAGACAGGAGGTAAAGAAGAATGTAGTGACCATAGGCAATGCTTTCAACAAGTTCCACAGTGAAAAGGAGCAGACAAATGGGCAGGTAGCCAGAAAGAAATGATGTGGGGTCAAGAGAAGTTGTTTTGTCTTTTTGTTTTGTTTTTTGTTCTTTTGACATGGAGTCTCACTCTGTCACCCAAGTTGGAGTGCAATGGCGCGATCTTGGCTCACTGCAAACTCTGCCTCCCAGGTTCTAGCGATTCTCCTGCCTCAGCCTCCTGAGTAGCTGGGATTACAGGCACGTGCCACCACGCCTGGCTAATTTTTTGTATTTTTAGTAGAGATGGGGTTTCACCATGTTGGTCAGGGTGTTCTTGAACTCCTGACCTTGGGATTCACCGGCCTTGGCCTCCCAAAGTGCTGAGATTACAGGCATGAGCCACCACACCCAGCCGTTTTGTTTTTGAAAAATGGAAAAGGTTAGAGTAGGCTTCCTTTCAGATAGGAATGATCCAGTAAAGGAAGAGAAGTCAGTGATGTAAGAGAGAGGTGGTAGTAGTTATAAACCATGTTTTAAAAATCCTGACAGGTGAGTAATGAATACAAGTCTCCTACATTACATGAGAAACTTTCAGCATGAGGTCTCCTCAATTGTGAATGGTTCTATGAAAATTTCTGGTATTTTGTTAGTTTCTCATTCCTTATTTCCAAGGATTTAATCTTGAGTTTATGTGTATCCATTTTATTGCTTCGTACGAGCTTATGTTTCTCCCTAGTTCCTTTTTGTCACATCTAATAAGTCTGTGTCCACATTAGACATTATTGTGCTGTGATTTAGAGGTCAAGTCTTGGAGTCACATTGGCTTGGATTAAATCTCAGCTCAGCTGAGTGATAACTCTGTGGCCTTGGGAAAAGTTAACTAAAATCTCTGAGCTGCAGTGTCCTTTTCTATCAAAAGCTAATAATAATACCTATTTTATTAGGTTGCTGTGAGGAATGAAAAAGAAAATACATACAAAGTATCTGATATGTAGTAAGCATCCATAAATAACAGATGTTATTATCATTATTATCATTAATGCATAGGCAAATAAAAAAACAAAGTTAAAAAATATTCATATAGTTAAGAAATTTACCATTTTAAGAGTTAATAAATTAACTTGTGAATTCAATAAATGACAGAAATTTCTTATGAAGCAACCAAGTAATCTTTAACTTTGCTTTCATGCAGACTTCATTTAACTATGCTTTAAATGCTTTGAAACTAGATAGAGGTGTCACTGAATTGAACACTTTATTTTATTTTTAATTTTTTTAGAGACAGGGTCTCACTCTGTCACCCAGGCTGGGGTGCAGTGGCCGATCATAGCTCACCAACTCCTGGGCTCAATTGATATCCCAACCTCAGGAGTACTACAAGGTGGTGCTACAAGGATGTGTCACCATACCTAGCTAATTATTTTTATTTTGTGTACAGACAGGGTCACACTATGTTGACCAGGCTAATCTTGAACTCCTGGGCTCAAACAATCCTCCTGCCTCAGCCTCCCAAAATGCTGGGATTACAAACGTGAGCCACTGTGCCTGGCCCACTTAAAAACTCTTTAAAATGTTTAATTTTATGTGTGTGAAATTTCACCTCAATTAAAAAAAAATACAACGAGCACCTTTTATGTGACTTAATTTGTTTAAAAGATATGGCCACATTGAACTTTCTTATCCTTTCCTGTGGAAAACATCAAATTAAAGTGGATATAGGCAAGGCGCAGTGGCTCACGCCTGTAATCCCAGCACTTTGGGAGGCCAAGGTGGATGGATCACAAGGTGAGTCATTCAAGACTAGCCTGACCAACAAGATGAAACCTCGTCTCTACTAAAAATACAAAAATTAGCTGGGGGTGGTGGCACCTGCCTGTAATCCCAGATACTTGGGAGGCTGAGGGAGGAGAATCACTTGAACCCGGGAGGTGGAGATTGCAGTGAAGTGAGATGGTGCTACTGCACTCCAGTCTGGGTGACACAGAGAGATGCTGTCTCCAAAAATAAAAATAAAGAAAAATAAAATGCTTATAAATAGTTGACAGATGACTGATAGCTAGATAGATAGACAGATAGATAGATACATAGATAGATGATAGATCAAGTTTAATGGTTTAATCTATCCCCTAAGGATAAGAGCTTTAAAACCTCAATACTTTTTCCCAAGCAGGACCAGAGACTCCAGATATAGACCAGCAATAAATACAAAGTATAGCCGAGCAGCAACAGCAAAGCAGGGCACAGTTACAAGTAAGGATTTAGACTGACATTTTAGACAAAACAGCAGAAATTCGGCAGAGGCTCCTGTGAGGAAGGCAGACTTATGGAAAGTCTTAAGCAGCACCAGGGAGAGCTCCCAGCCCGTAGTACATATGCTCCTGCCACACGCTAAGAAGCTGCCCATTTTCCTCCATGAGCTAAGGTCTTCCCCAGATGGTCCTGCCTTTAAAGTCGGGCCACCATGGACTTAAGGACCTTTCTGACCTCCAGTGATGGGGTCCACATCTACCCCCACACAAGAATCTTTGGTCAAGCTCTCAGGGATCTGCCTTTCCACTGAGCTCCAATTCTACCTAGAACATTGCTCCATGAAGTGTGATCTGTGCACAAGGAGCACGAGCCCCTCTCCTGTGTTAGGAATGCAGAGTTCACAGGTCCCAATCCAGGTCTATAGAATCAGAATCTGCATTTTAACAAGACCTCCTGCTGACTCGTATGCACAGTTAAGCCTAAGACTACTGGCCTAGAGAATGTGATCCCACTGGAAATTGGTAGAGCATGTTTTTCAAGAGCCTTCCTTGGCTTCTTCACTGAATGAGTCATCCTGGTGGTAGGAACCCTGTCATTAAAATCATTGGGATTATGCAATAAATCATATCAAGCACTGGGAAGAAATGCTATAAAAATGAAGAAACAAAAGGAAAATTTCTCTCTAGGCTGATATTTGGTACGCAACAACATGCAACTGGTATTTGGTATAAAATGTGTTTTTCCATTAAACTCAGCTGTCCAAATTTGAAAGAGCTCCAAAAATATCAGTTGCTATTTAGCTTCCCATAGTTAAGAGTTGTTTAATTTTGTTAGACAATGAAGTTAATTCTCATCACTGCAAGAGGAAGAACAATGTCATGAATCTACAAAAGATGTCCCCACCTACATATGGTCACAGTGGCATAAGCTGGGGACACCATGACTAAAGGCACACCCTAGTCATTTAAACTTACCAGGGTACAATGGGGACCACCAGAATCAGTGCTAGAAGCTGCATGTGAGAGATGTGTTTCCTGCTTGTGTTTGCTTTTTTGCATTTTAATTTCCCAACAGGAACATTTTTGCCCTGTTTCTTAGACTGCAGTCCCTAAGGAGTCATTCTCCATTCTTTTCCTGCAGTGGATTTCCTTGGCCATCATTTGAGGTAAATTCTCTGTGGATCAATCCAGTATGCATGAGGCACTGGCTCTCACTCCAGCTCTGGGCTAGGGAGTGTGAAGGGGAAAGGCACTGGGTGGCAAGACCAAAATACATTCCAGCTGCATGATCCCTGCCCTGCAGAGGGGCACAGCTGTTATTGTTTTTTGTTTTGTTCATTTGTTTTTTTTTTAGATGGAGTCTCATTCTGTCACCCAGATTGGAGTGCAGTGGCATGATCTCAGCTGACTGCAACCTCCAACTCCCAGGTTCAAGTGATTCTCCAGCCTCAGCCTCCCAAGTAGCTGGGATTACAGGTGCCTGCCACCATAGCCGGCTAGTTTTTGTATTTTTAGTAGAGACAGGGTTTTGCCATGTTGGCCAGGCTGGTCTTGAACTCCTGACCTCAAGTGATCCACCCACTTCGGTCTCCCAAAGTGCTGGGATTGGAGAGAGATCCAAGATGGCCACGTAGCAGCAGCTCAGGATTGTAGCTCCCAGTGAAAGCGCAGAGAATGAGTGGATGCCGCAATTGCAGACGAATTTTTACACCCACAAACTGGGAGATTCCCAGCAAAGGAGCCACACGGGTCGCCATCACGACTCTTTTGGCCGGCGCGGCTGTTTTGCCGCGCCCCAGCGCGGCACTTCTCAGTGCGGAGTATACGGGACTGGGTGCCCTTTTAGTCGGGCTCCGCTGGTCCCATCCGCACAAGGAGAAGAGCAGTTGGAAGCGCTGAGGACTGAGAGCAAGCACAGCTGAACCCGGGAAGCACAGTAAACACAGCTGAACCCGGGAAGACTCAGCTCTGAGGGGAAGGGGTGTCCGCCGAGGAAAACTAAGAAACAGAAAAAACTTCATAACCAACAAGCCGGACGTCCACTCAGACACCCAATCTGAAAGTCGGCAATTACAAAGACGACAGGTGGATAAATCCACAAAAATGGGAAGAAACCAGTGCAAAAAGGCTGAGAACACCCAAAATCAGAATGCCTCTCCTCCTAC
>CAUYQU010037543.1:0-18218 GCA_963574635.1 Cheracebus regulus
TATGTTAGTGAGGCTAGTCTCGAACTCCTGACCTCGTGATCTGCCTGCCTCAGCCTCCCAAAGTGCTGGGATTACAGGCGTCAGCCACCACCCCTGGCCTATTCATTTCTTTTTATACAGTTATGACATCTTTTTAAAAAAATATTTATTTATGTATGTATTTATTTTTAGAGACAGAGTCTTGCTCTGTCACCTAGGCTGTTATGACATCTTTTTAAAAAACATTAATTAATTAATTTATTTATTCAAAGAGATGGGCTCTTGCTCTGTCACCTAGGCTAGAGTGCAGCAGTACAATCATAGTTCCTGGGCTCAAGCCATCCTCCCACCGCAGCTTCCCAAAGTGCTGCCATGACAGGCATGAGCCACGGCGCTCGGCAAACAGCGTATTTTCAACAGTAAGCACTCCCTCTCCCACCTCAGCCACCAGCTGCTGGACAGAGTCTCCTGGGAGAATATTAGCAAGACAGTAAGCAGAGGCAGCCGTTTCACACCCGCTAGACCTGAAGAAGGGAAGCTACAAATCCAGAAACAAAGATCCTAACAAACGCAGTCGCACTTGAGCAAGTCTGAAAGTGTGGCTACCCTAGGAGCACAGACGGGAGAACCAGAAAAGAGCTACATCAAGCACTCCTAGAGACGAGAAGGCAGCCAGGAACTTCCTAATGAAGCCTAAAGCACTGGCTTAGCACATAAACCTCAGGAGCTGGGCTCTCCAGAGGTACTACTGCTGCCTTGGGTGTAGGAGGAGGTTAAGGGACCACATGCACAGGGACAAAAGAGCTGCTCAGGCAGAAACACAGGTCAAAGGCAGGCCCAAGAGATTTCAAAAGGAGAAAACAGCGTCACTTTTTTCAACATGACATGGATTCACTGCGAAGGCATGGCGGTGCCATAAAGGATGACCACCACCTTTGTCATGCATTCTGACTTCTAAGGAATGATTCAGACTACAAGCTTCACTTCCAGTTCTAGGCAGCTGTCATAACTTTTTTATCCTTATTTTCCCTTCCTGAACAACTAAGACAATCCCACTCACAGCATAGGAATAAGGATAAACAAATATATGAGGATCTGTGCAGAGCACCTAACACAGCATCAGTACCCAGCAGACATAAAATAAATGGTAGCCATTAGCATTGGTAATATGCTACTATAATATGATGGGAGCTACTCTCATCATCATCAACATCTTAGTCAGCAAGCTGGCTTAGGGTCAAGGTGGACTTATGACCCACCAGGTGAAGGTTAACTATCATACCATTAACTTATCATGAATTCCTATTTAAACAGAGCCATCTATGCCCAGAAGTAAAGAACTATTTCTCCACAGTTCACACCTTACTCAAGGTCCCCAGGAATTTGCATTAAAGATTTCTTATCTTTTGGCAATTATGTGTAGACTCTGTCATCTTCATGACCAGGTACCATTTCTGTGATGTCCTTGAGAGGTTTATGCATTAAAAAGAGAAAAGAAAAAGAAAAGCAGCCGAGTTATATGGTCCATCCTAAAGTTTCAACCGAGTTTCTTTTTTGAATTACATCTCCTTATAAACGAACAGTACAATATCATCAAAGCAAGACCTCACATGGACTGATCCCCAAGGCTCCGCGGTGTATGTTAAGGGAGACCAGGCCCACGTCTAATGGAGCCCACATGCTGTACACATGAGAAAGTCAAAAGAGAACTGTCCCTGTGCTATTCCTCTGGGTTGACAATTGTTTAACAGCATGGCCCAAGAAGAATTATGGTTCTGTCCAGTGAACCATTGTTTCTGAAGTCAGTCTTCAGGTGTGACCCAAACAAAACACAACTCTCCCATATAAAAGCAGATTAAATGCTCCTCCCACTTCCCAGCTTCCTGTACCAGGATCTCAGCAAATTATTCAGGAATGCCTCTGTATTTATATAAAGCGAGAGGCTAGGTAATGTACAAAGGAATTGGGTGGGGGGGTCAGGGAGAGATGGCAAGTCTAAGAAGAAATTGCTCAACAAATGCTGGTTCAAGTTTGGTTTTTTTGTTGGTTAGTTGGTTGGTTTTTGTTTTTCAGACAGACTCTCACTCCGTCACCTAGGCTGGAGTATAGTAGCATAATCCAGCTCACTCTAACTTCTGCCTCCTGGGTTCAAGTGATTCTCCTGCCTCAGCCCCACAAGTAGCTGGGATTACAGGTGTGCACCACAACGCCTGGCTAATTTTTGTATTGTTAGTAGAGATGGGGTTTCACCATGTTGCTCGGGCTGTTCTTGAACTCTTGACCTCAAGTGGTCCACCCGCCTCGGCCTCCCAAAGTGCTGGGATTACAGATGTGAGCCACCATGACTGGCCTTGAAAGTTTTATAGATAGATAGATACAAACATACATATAAAATTAGGTAAGAGGATGCTGAGAATCATCTATAAATAACACAATAACAATAAGAGATCAGAAACAAAGACAGCACTAATCTCAGCATAGGTACTGTGGAAATTCATGGGACCCTAGGAAATTTCAATAGAATCAACCAAACAAAGAAGTCCAGACTAGACCAGAATGGGGAGCTATGACTGTAGTCACAATATGGTGCTTCTGCGCTTGGGAAAACCAGAAGGATTTATCAGAACCCACTGTAGATCATCTATAGTGGCTAGGGACATTTATGATGAACTGCAGCTGGTTTCCATTATAAAGGGAATGTTCCCCATTGGTCCTTCTTGTTGTTTTCATAAAGGTGAAGAACTGCATTAAGTACTGTAGGCAAGATATTAGTATCCAGAGTGAGCAGGCAATGTAAGTTGTCCCCACCCTTACAAAACATGGGATTCTGCCTTATCAAGAGTCATTTTTCTCTGAGCTATACATTATACACAGCTCCAGCTCATCAAAGATGTTCTCATCTTGTATCCAAGGTAATGGGTCAAGGGTGCGCTATTAACAAGACAACACGTGGGGGAGCCACAGCTTTGTCAGCAGGACATGGGATATACTTTTCACGTGTCCCCAGATGATTGAGACAGTTCCTGTTTCCTAATGACCATCGATCATGTATTAATAACATTGTCAGCTTATTTTAGAAGGCATTATCTGCCACATGAACTTCTAATAAATAATTTTTTAAATGCATGCTGTGGTTATTTCAGTCGTCATGGAAATAAAGCACAATTTTGATATAAAGACGTCACACTTCATCAATAAGTCCCAGAGCAGAATGAGGAATTTGAGGTTCAAAACATAGACAACAGCAAACCTCCAGGGCTGTAGCATCAAGTAGACACAGGTATAAAAGCATAAGTAATCATTTGTGAAGATAATTTACATGAATTGCACATGCTATATGTCCTACAATACCTAAAATGAATACAGACACAGCAAAAGGCAGCAATCACTATAAATGTCACATCTTTAACACCTCCCTTTAAAAAAACTTTTTTTAATCTGTATTTTTACAGACAGGACATGGTTCTGTCACCCAGGGTGGAATGCAGTGGAGAAACCATAGCTCACTGTAACCCTGAACTGCAACCTTCCTCTTCCTTAGCCTCCCAAGCAGCTGGGACTATAGGCGCACGCCACCACTCCTGGCTAATTTTTATTTATTATTATTTGTTTTTTGTAGAGATGGGGTCTTGCTATGTTGCACAGGCTGATAAAAAAAAAGTCTTAATGTTAAAAAGAATTAAAAAGCAGTAGTAAATGCACCATAGTGAGAAGAAAACGGAGTACCCAAGTGTCCTAAGAAACATTCCCATTTTAATTAGGGTGCTGGGAAACTAAATTCTCCTCATTTCTGATACTTGTCAACTCACCAGAATGCTAAACTTGCGATCTGTAATGCAAGGCGGCTCACGTCTGTAATCCTAGCACTTTGGGAGGCCGAGGTGGGCGGATCACTTGAGGTCAGCAATTCAAGACCAGCCTGATCAACATGGTGAACCCCATCTCTACTAGAAATACAAATTTAGCTGGGCATGGTGGCACATGCTTGTAATCCCAGCTATTTGGGAGGCAGAGGAAGAAGAATCACTTGAACCAGGGAGGCAGAGGTCACAATGAGCCAAGATGATGCCATTGCACTCCAGCGTGGGCAACAAGAGTGAAACTCCGTCTCAAAAAAAAAGAACCTCAAATTAGGAACACTAGTACATTTCACAAATACATTCATTATCTTGAAACAAATGACCAAAATCAGTCGGTCTCTTTATAAGTAAATAAAAAGAAAATAACATAAAATTGGTAAGCCCCCAGTTAATGAAGCAACCTTTTAACAAAGCTTTCGTATGAAACCAAAACTTCTCTTTTGTCACTATTTGCCAAGAAAATAATCCTAGAAAGAAAAGGACACATCCATCAGTATTAAGAAACAAAAACAAAAGTGACCCTCCACCGACCAAGTTAATCAGTCTAGAACTGATATAACTCAGTTTTCGTTTTGGAAGTGTTTAATATTTTTTCCTCATAATTAAATAATGACTTCATACAACACTGTGAGATAACTCTTATGAAGATCTTTCTTTCCCTAAATAATCAATTTCCTATTACAAAATCTCACCAATTTCTAGAGTTCAAATTCCTAAACCAGGAACTTAAAGCCTTCCTTATGCGGATCAAAACCCATTTTGGAAGAATACAGGATTTGAGTGCAAACTGACTTTTGTAAATTCCAACTTTTGCCTTCTATAATCTTGTACAAGGTTTCTGTTTTTACCATGCTTGAATGACCGGATATAACGCACCCTCACCATTCTCCTGCTTGTCACATGAAAACATAATGTTTGCTGGGAACGTGTTCCGCCTTATTTGGGATTCAAAGTCTTGGCTTACTTGTTAGTTTCTCACCTCTGCTCTAAGGATTACAAATTAGGACATTTTAAAAAAGCAAATCCAAGGAATGTTGCTGTCTAGTGGGTGTGCCTTCTACCTAAAGAGCAGAGCATACAATGTTAATCAATCCTCTCCAAAGAGCTCAGCTGCAAAAATATGGGAAGAGATGTCGTTGGTCCCTTTTTCCCTCTGAAATAAAACGCTTAAAGCAAACAAACAAACAAACAAAACAAAACGAAAATAACCTCACTTTCCAGTTTGCCTACACATCCCATAGAACAAGACATCCATGAGGGAAGGCTTTCACTTCATTCAATGCTTTAAATGCTACCCATCACTACTAGGGGCCACATTTTCTTGACTGGTTGAATGAGTGTCTGAATGCAGTATTACTCTTAAACCTAGGCAAGACAGGCCCCTGTTCTAGACCCTGACCTTTCTTTGTTTTTTATTTTTTAATTTTTTTTTTGAGAAGGGTCTCACTCTGTCACCCAGGATGGAGTGCAGTGGCGTGATCTCGGCTCACTGAAACCTCTGTCTCTCAGGTTCAGCTGATCCTCCTTCCTCAGCCTCCCAAACAGCTGGGATACAGGCACACACCACCATGCGCAACTAATTTTTGTGTGGTTGTTTTTTTTTTAAGTAGAAACAAGTTTTCGCTATGTTGGCCAGGTTGGTCTCAAACTCCTAACCTCAAATGATCAGCCCGCCTTGGCCTCCCAAAATGCTGGGATTACAGGCATGAGCCGCCACACCTGGCCTGACCCTGACGTTTAGAAAATACCATATATCAAATGCCCACAAAATAAACATATTAGAAATCACATGGGTGCTTCCGAACCCTTGACATCTGTGGCTGAGTGGTGGCAGGGTGTGACAAGTGACCCTGGCATCCATTCTCATGACAAACTCCATTCAGGCCCCAGACAATGACTGCTCCTCAACTCTCACTTGCTGACTTATAACTGAAGGCCCTGATGGTTAGTGGCGTCATGTTCCCAGTCTCAGAGACACTAAAGGTTTCTGAGTTCCGGGAGGGTTTGAGTCTTGTAAGCTTTCAGATACCAGAAAAGATAAACTAATTAAACTTGTCAAATCCTTTCTCTCGGCTAGCCTAAATCTGATAGACTCTTGTATAATAAGGTATTGCGTCCCAGCAGTACAGAATATCCATTGTTTTGTGTTCCAGTTCAGAATTTAAGAGATTCTTACTAACTGGCAAGAATCCACAACAGGTGCAAGTGGCAGTCATATGAAAACATTAAAATCACTCTTACATTTCTACATATGCAGGCCTAGAATGAACATGCATAAAGCATGATACAAATCCTCTATTTTGGTCACCGTATAAACATTCTATACTAAAATTTCAAGTTGTTTCATTTTACTTAAAAAATGAGAATGTGATATGATTTAATTTTTGTTTTGTTTTGTTTTGTTTTGTTTTGAGATGGAGTCTCGCTCTGTCACTCAGGCTGGAGTGCAGTGGCGTGATCTCGGCTCACTGCAACCTCCGCCTCCTGGATTCAAGCAATTCTCCTGCCTTAGTCTCTGAATTGCTGGGATTACAGGCATGTACCACCACACCCAGCTAATTTTTCTATGTTTGGTAGAGGTGGAGTTTCACCATGTTGGCCAGGCTGGTCTCAAACTCCTGGCCTCAAGTGATCCACTCGCCTGAGCCTCCCGAAGGACTAGGGTGACAGGCATGAGCCACTACGCCTAGCCTCCTGAATATTTATAAGAGAAACTACTTGAAAGTATATAAAAATAAATTTAAACATTTCAATTTCTTTAGTTGACATTTTTGTGAGTGTATCCAGCTCAGATCTTTGAGGCTGCTGACCTTTGGATGGGGTTTCTGTGGGGACTTGTTTATTGATGATGCTGTTGTTTTCTGTTTGTTTGTTTTTTAACAGTCAGGCCCTGCTTTCCTGTAAAAGTGCTGTAGTTTGCTGGGGTTCAACTCCAGCCTCTATTCACCTGGGGCCCTGCCACCTGTGGAGACTGCAGCACAGCAAGGATGGCTACCTGCTCCTTACTCTGGGAGCTCTATCCCCTAAAGGCACCCAGCTGATGCCAGAGGGAATGCACCTGTATCAGTTCTCACCCAGTCAGGGGGCATGGCATCCAGGATCCACTTAACAAAGCACTTAGTTTACTTTTTTTTTTGGAGACAAAGTCTCACTCTATTGCTCAGGCTGGAGTGCAGTGGTGCAATCTCAGCTCACTGCAACTTCCAACTCCAGAGTTCAAGTGATTCTTCTGCCTCAGCCTCCTGAGTAGCTGGGATTACAGGCACATGCCACCATGCCTGGCTAACTTTTGTATTTTTAGTAGAGATAAAGTTTCACCACGCTGGTCAGGCTGGTCTCGAACTCCTGACTTTGGCTGAATCGCCCACCTTGGCCTAAAAGTGCTGGGATTACAAACATGAGCCACCATGCCTGGCCCTTAGTTTACATTTTTGCAGACTGCATGGTATTTTATGGTTCACATCATCATAAAATAACTCAATTGTTAAATATTCTACATTCTTTTTAATTCTATAAATAATATAAGCATGAACATCACTGTCCATCAATGTTTTGTGGTGTATCTTTAAATATTCCTTTACAATATCTTAGATATGAAATTCCTATGTAAAAAACATTTATAAAACTTTTGATAGAAATCTCCAAATTATATCTCAGAAATATAGAAATAAATTGTTCTTCCCACCCAGAGTACATCAGAATGCCCACTTTTATGCTTCTCCAACCCTGTGTATTAATAGTTTAAACCTAAGTTAACTTTGCATTTATAAAAATGGGGCCGGGCATGGTGGCTCATGCCTGTAATCCCAGCACTTTGGAAGGGCAAGGCGGGTGGATGACTTGAGCCTAGGAGTTCGAAAATGGCCTGGCCAACATGGTGAAACTTCATCTCTACAAAAAATACAAAAATTAGCCGGGCGTGGTAGTGTGCGCCTATAGTCCTAGCTACTCAGGAGACTGAAGCAAGAGAATGGCTTGAACTGGGGAGTCAGAGGTTGCAGTGAGCAGCGATTTTGCCATTGCACTCCAGCCTGGGTGACAGAACAAGACTGTGTCTCAAAAATCAATAAATTAATTAAAATAAAATGGAATACAGTCTCTCTTCTAAATTGTTTCTTCTCTGCTAATAAATTTTAACATTTTTCAAATATTCATTGGTCTTTTATACCACTTTTTAGAGTTTTGCCAATTGTCCCATTATTTCTTTGTTTTATTTGAGCTTGTTGATTTGCAAGAGCTGTTTACTTATTAAGCAGATTAACTATCTGAACAGTTTTTTATAACTCTATTACTAAGTCAAACACATATCTTACAGAAATAACTCAAAATTGTGCTTCTTTTATTAATGTGGTGCTAAATTACTTTATGAGTTTTTAAAGGTTCTTATTTTTGGCACGTTTGAGGTAAGAAATGAGAAGTTCTCTGTTTCCATATGTGAGCACTACTAATGCTGTTTGCAGGCCAAACACATGTTTAAAGCAGGCAGGGAAGTGAACTCTGTAAAGTGGAGATTTGTGGAGTGTGATAATGAGGCAAGTCGTTATGTTCTAACTGGTCTTAACTGTTCCATAAATGTTTCTTTTACCCTGTAAACTTTAAGGTCAAGATAATATGAGGAGCACTTAAAGTAAAGAAAAGCCATGTGCGCCTTGGCGAGAGAACATGCCTTTTTTTTTTTGAGGGGGGGAATCTGGAATACTCTTTAACTATCGAATGAACACATAAAAGTACATTTTATTCTTTATCATGATTGCCAAACTCAGAATAAAAACAACTGGGTTGTGTCATTCACCTTCTATGCAGTTCCTAGGAATTCTATGGAAGTGTCAAGGCCTTTAAAAGGGTTTGTTTTTTGTTTTTCAAGCTCTCTGGCAAACACACCATAAACTTAGAAGAGACTGGACCTCCTAGCATTCCAGTGATAATCCAGTTTTCCAAAGGACAAGATCGTCTGTGAAGGCATTTTACTTGTCACACCATTGCGATATGTTAATACCAAAATACAATATGTTGGCGTTAAATCTTCCAGTGAAACTATACTCAGTTTACATAGTCTATTTTTAAATCCCTTTTTAGTCCCAGCAAATGGAGAGCTAACACTATATGGAAGGATTTGCTGGTACATTAAATAAACAGTGGATTTTTTCCCTTATTAATGCTACAATATGACTGGTTTCTTTTTGTACAAGTGGCTAATACAACTTTTAAAACTTCCTTCAAACATCATTAAGAAATGTGAAATTAATGGATTATTAGTTAGCATCTGAAACATTTGAAATGGCACAAGCCATGCCTCTGAAATCAAATATTTTTTATTATAAGGAGAATATTTTAATAAAAGAGCAGCTCAGAACTCCTGTCACACAATTAACAGTTTTTCCTGCATCACACTTATACACAGTATGAGCCGGATTTAAATACAGTTATTTTTCCAGGAAACAAAGTCTGATTTTTTTAGGATAATTAAAAAATATTGGAAACATATTCAGTTCCTGTTTCAAGAAAGAAAAGAAAATCCTACCAAAGAGAGTGGCTGTTTGTCCCAGGTCACATAACAGAGAGTATCAGAATCTAAGTCTTAGAAGGCCAAGAGTTTTGAAAGTTATCAAAACACTTTCCACTCAAAGCAGCAGAGCATGAGTGATAACTGTTCTAAATCCTTCCGAAGAATTAAAAATCTGTGATCTAAATTTTTTTTTTTTGAGATGGAGTCTAGCTCTGTCTCCCAGACTGGAGTGTAGTGGCACAATCTCAGCTCACTGCAACCTCCGCCTTCCGGGCTCAACAGATTCTCTTGCCTCAGCCTCCTGGGTACCTGGGACTACAGGCATGTGTTACCACGCCCGGCTAATTTTTTTTTTCTTTTTTCTTTTCTTTTTTTTTGTATTTTTAGTAGAGACAGGGTTTCACCATGTTAGCTAGGATGGTCTCGATCTCCTGATCTCGTGATCCGCCTGCCTCGGCCTCCCAAAGTGCTGGCTAGGATTACAGGCGTGAGCCACTGCTCCCAGCCACTATATTTTTCTTTCTTTTTTTTATAGCCACCAACGCAGAAGGAATGGAGTTGGGAAAACGCCTGTGGTAAACATCAGGTTCCACTCCTTGGTTTTCATTGTGTGGTTGCAGAGGGGAATGAGTAGAATAAACAGCAGCGCCTCCCATAGAGCTCGCTGCAGGTTCTCCTTGGAGCAGTGAGATTTTGCTGGGGATTTATATTGTTTGAGACATACCCAAGGAGTCTTGTCGCTCAATCCCCAGCTCCCTTGCTGGCTCGGAGGAGCCTGCAGCACCTCATGACAGCCTGTAACTGTCAAATGACATTCTGCAAATCCATCAATACTGTCTGCTGCCAAATAAATACCCTACTGCTCTACAGGTGGCAATATTTCAATCATTGTGCAGAGAGCTGCAGCAGCATCTGCGCGAACTTGGGAAGAAAACTCATGCAATCTCATGGCCTTATTTACCCTTCCTACCTAAGAGAAACATACATGCCAAACCTTCACTTTCCATATGTTTACTAGAAGATTAGAAAAACAACAGATGATAGCCAAGGTGTCAACCTAGAAGAATCTCAAAAATCCTTCCTTAAACAATCTAGTAGCCAGATGAAGACCCGAGGCCAGGAGTTTGTATGTGGTTAAGAAGTTCCTGGGGCCAGCATTCCTTCCAATTGCTGAGAATGTAAAAGACACGGCCTCAAATCCAAAGCCTAAAGTGCCGTAAAGACTGGACTGCCTTGGCCTCACCTGAAACAAATGCATCTAGACCTGTCTGACTCTTTGAACCAGAATGCAAGAGATTAGGGATGCCCTGTATGGTTGTTCAGTCTGTATACTGAACAACTCAGTTGGTCACCATTTACACAGACTACAAAATGACAGACTTCTACAGGTATGCAATCACAGATTACAGATGGCATAATTCTAAAGAGGGGCATCTGAGCCAGTCTACTACCATTCATCGATGTTCTGCTCTATTCTCTGTTCATGTTTCTGTTCATCAACCATTCATTCATTCAAGTATTCACTAAATGCAAATGAAATATGAATCTCATCCAATCCTGCAATCACCTTATTTGGCAGATACGCTTCTTCCCATTAGTTCCATGGAGCAAAGGACAAAACTGAGGCTGGGAGAAGGTCATTACATTATCCAGGAGGGTCATAAAGCTGGGTGCTCCAAAGTCTGAGTCCAGTACGTTTCTCTCCTGGACAGAGATGCCTGGTTTATTGGAGCAAAAATTTCCTTTTTCGTCGGTGAATTTAAGAGCCAAGTTCTCAGGAGAGCCTGGGAAGCAGGGTCAGGAAGATTACAGTGAGAAGTGAAGCCGGGGGAGCTGGTAGGTTTCGAAATCAGTGCTGTGGGCTGACAGGAGGGTGACAATTTCCAGCTTTTGTCCCCCTCATTTAGGGAGATGCATGAAGTCACGTGGTGTGGTAGATAGGCCACACAGGGTTGGACGTCTGAATTTTGCTCACTGAATTGTGTAGCCTTAAATGAGTTACTCTTTTCTTCGGACTTTAAGTTCTTCATCAATAAAATGAAAATAAAACTTCATTGTGCTACTGGGAAGAGTACATGGATTTATAAGAACTAGAAAAATGCCTGGTGGCCGGACGCAATGGCTCACGCCTATAATCCCAGCACTTTGGGAAGCTGAGGCGGGTGGATCACAAGGTCAAGAGTTCGAGATCATCCTGGACAACATGGTGAAACCCCATCTCCACTCAAAATACAAAAATTAGCTGGGCGTGGTGGCACACGCCTGTATTCCCAGCTACTCAGGAGGCTGAGACAGAAGAATCGCCCAGGAGGCGGAGGTTGCAGTGAGCCAAGATCACGCCACTGCACTCCAGCCTGGCAACACAGTGAGACTCGATCTCACAAACAAAAAAAATGTCTGGCTATTGTGGATGTTCAAGAAACGGTGGGTATTATTATTATATACTGTTCTCGGGATGTGTTCTATTTGGGTACGTCTCTGGCATCTCAAGTGTACATATTTTCCTAAGCAGCACGTGTGGGTGCAGGAAGAATGTGCCCTTCTTTTGTGCCTCACCTTTCCCAAAAGACATCAAGAGAGTAATCGTGCCCCCTATATTGCCGAGAGAGACAAATGTAAATTCTTTTAGATCAGTTAGCTTTGGCGGCTACCTCTCTTTCTGCCATGACTTCTGTTTCTCCTCTGCTTAACCAACAAAGAGAGAAGTAACCGCAAAAGCTAATTTATTTAGCAGAATTTACATTTCTCATTCTCAGCAATATAGTTTCTTAGTATCTTCCAGGTTTTTAAATCCTTTAGGTTTATTCATTTATGTTTCTTTTTCCTGCTTCTAAAAGGTCGCTGTTTTGGAAGTAAGAAAACCTAAGAGCTGTTCTGTAGGCTCATAAAGAGAGTGTGCCAAAAACTAGAAGGACAGCAGGGGGACGGGGGATCTGAACGTGCCAAGACAGTTATACCCTTATTGGTTATGGCAAAAGTTAAATGGTCTAGAAAATCAGAGGCCTTGGAAAAGATTTGTAAAAATAACAATCTGAGAACTTACCATAAAGGCGAAGAACATGAAAGGGGAAGCTGTGGGTGGCACATGTTGGAAACTGTGCTGGAAACACATCCTGAACTGCTCTTGCAAAGTGAGGCCTCTTAAGCAGTTCCTGCAGTCCTCTTCCCAGTCCTCCATATCAGGCAGGCCAAGATGTGCTCTAGCCTGTGGGCAGATGGAGGCTTTTCAACCCAGACTGGGGCTGACGGATAAAGGTGCATATCACAGACTACACCTAATGCTTCCCAAGAGGGCTCTTAGAGAGGGAAGCTGGCCAGACGCAGTGGTTCACACCTGTAATCCCAGCACTTTGGGAGGCTGAGGCAGGCAGATCGTTTGAACTCAGGAGTTTGAGACCAGCCTGGGCAACATAGTGAAACCCCATCTCTACCAAAAAATATAAAAAATTAGCCAGGCATGGTGGCAGTGGCATGCACCCACATGCTGGGGAGGCTGCGGTCCCAGCTACTCGGGAGGCTGAGGTGGGAGGATCACTTGAGCCTGGGAGATAGAGGTTGCAGTGAGCTGAGATTGCTCCATTGCATTCCAGCCTGGGCCACAGAGTGAGACCCTGTCTCAATAAAAGGAAAAAAAAAAAAGAAAGGAGAGTCGGACAGCTGCCCAAACAAACATCTAAGTGATGGAACAGAGGTGATGAACCAATATGCAAAAAGATAAAATGGATTTTGGGGGCAGGGTGCTCACTAATGATAAAGAGAGTAATTCAGCAGAGTATGGTGACTCAGACCTGTAATCCAAACACTCCCGAGTTGGGAGGATTGAGCCCAGGAGTTCAAGATCAGCCCTAGCAATATAATGAGATGACTCCACCGCCATCTCTACAGATATTTTTAAAAAATTAGCTGAGCTTGGTGGTGTACATCTGTAGTCCCACCTACCAGGCGGGAGGGTCACCTGAGCCTGGGAGGTTAAGCCTGCAGTGAGCCAGGATCACACCACTACACTCTAGCCTGGCAACAGAGCAAGACACTGTTAAAAACCAAAAAGAAAAAAAGAAGAATTCTTCATGAAAGACATTTAAAACAAACAACAACAAAAAAAGACCATCCATCACACAGAGACCTCTCAAAAGTGATACCGGCTAAGCCATGCTAACTAGACCAGATTTTCTAAGTAAGCAGCTGTGTGGATGAACTACCTGGATGCACTCAATTTACCTGGCAAGATGAGGTGCCTTTGAGCTGTGCCAGGGGGATGCCAGGCCGGAGGTGGGACGTGTACGCTGAAAGCATGTGCGTAACTTTACCACCTTCCATGTTTCTTTCCCAAGTCACCATGACACGTCTCCTACAATTAATCTCTTGGGTTTTATTTAGTAATGTCCATTTTAGTTGAAAGTCATGGTGTTTACGCTGCTCTACGATTCTTTAAAACTACTTGAAGTTTTATGTTGGTAAAGCTAAATATCTTATTTCTAATATCCTGAATAGATTTAGGATATCTCTGGAAGACTCATTTGAATCAACCATTAAAGCAATACTGCTCAAACAGGTTCATAAAATCTGGCATTCGTGGGTCATTAGAAGATGGTCAAAGCACAAAAATGCGACACTTCTGCAGATACTGGGACACAGTGATGCCTTTCATCGTACAGTTCTGCCACTTACTAACCCAGGGTAATTCACTCCTTTGCACCTCAGTTTCATCTATAAAGTGGACATCACAATCATGTCTTATTCACAGGGATTCTGTAAAGGCTGAAAGTCAAAGCACATGCAAAATACTTTGGACACAGACTGGCAAATAAGAGTGAATATGTATGAGATACGATTACAATTTGTTTGTTTTTTGAGACAGAGTTTCACTCTCGTTGCCCAGCCTGGAGTGCAATGGCACGATCTTGGCTCACCGCAACCTCTGCCTCCCAGATTCTCCTGCCTCAGCCTCCCAAGTAGCTGGGATTACAGGCATGAGCCACCACACCCAGCTACCTTTGTATTTTTAGTAGAAATAGGGTTTCTTCATGTTGGTCAGGCTGGTCTTGAACTCCTGACCTCAGGTGATCTGCCCATCTTGGCCTCCCAAAGTGCTGAGACTACAGACATGAGCCACAGAGCCCGACTGTTTATGATTATTATCATTACTATTATTAATAAATCACTGGCTTCAGACATGTAGACAGTGTTATATAATGGAAAGAGTACTTATAACCTTAGGAGCATGACCTTAAGTAAATGACTTAATCCATCTGAACCCCAATTCCACCTCTTCAGCAATAGAGGGAGAATACCAAAAACCCTGCAAAGATCAAAAGACACAAAGAAATAGATGCCAAATTCATCTTTACTCTCTTCCAAAACAGAGCTGGAAAATACGAACAATCATTCCCACCTAAACAGAGGGTATGGTCCGACATTTATAAAGGATCTAGGTATAAAGATGATATTACTGCCACTGTTTGCGTTTCTATCAGCCCCTATGCTGAATAATCAATAATGAATGTTGTTTAAACAAATGGTGTAATTTTCCAATCTGTGTTGTTCTAAACCGACCTTTACTCCTTATTGCCATTTGTAATGCATGCATAATTCAATGATGAAGCCGAGGGAGAAATAAGGATGTTGGTCTAAGTAGCCCTTTTTGGGTTGTTTTGGGATGATTTGCTATAATCCTATAAATAATACAAAGCTTGTCATCGTAAATGTGTATTGTGTTATCTAGAGGTATATTCAGTGGCTCAAATAATAAAAGCTCATCTCCCTCTCCTGGCAATCTCAAGGCATAATTAATTGCTGGTAAGATGTATTCTAGAACTTGAGAGCCCTAAAGTAGAAGGAAAAATAAAGGCCATTGTTAAACCAAATGCTAAAAGAAATGCATAAAGGGCGTAGTCATTTGCCATTAGGGAAAAGTGTTTGCTAGTGTACTTGTTTGGAAGGCAAGAAGGATGATTCAAAAGGTATTTCTGTTCAGGTGGAGAAGTGTGTGTGTCTGTAGGTGTACACACCCACGTACTTTTTGGTAAATTATAAATCAAGATGTTTACAGAGCTAACTTGTCAATTTTAACTCCTTTCTGTTGTTTAAACACACCTCCACCTGACAAATTTATAGAAAACAATGCATGTGTATGCACTTGTACGTATATATGATTTTTATAAAATAAAGCATTAACGAGGAGGTGCTCAGAGCTAGCTTCTGTCCATTCTAACTAGTCTGCTATTTGTTCACTTGCACAGTCTCACTGTGCAATAAACCCTTTCAATATGGGAGACAAGCGCAAGACACCCCTCTTTCCCCAAAGGGCACCTCTGTGTGCTCCCTCAGATCATAGCTGATGACACGTCAGTGAAACGGTGCTTGCTCTCATCCCGGAGATCAAAATGAGGGCTTAACCTGCAATTTACTTTACAAGTCCCATGACACTTGCCAGATCTGAAGACTTCATTCTAATCTTCCCTGCTGAAAAAATAATCAAATACTCCAACAAAGATGTATTGACAACTCTTAATTAACCATGCTAATCGGGGGAAGAGATAGCATGGATAAATGAAATCCACACATAACCCAAAGCCTTCCTTCCCCATTAATTTCCAACTTCTTCACTAAACCTTACTGAGAGAAGTGGGTGGGGGAGTAGAGAGAGACCGACTAATCCTTTAACAATAGAATTACCAGATGTTTACATCTGTACTATGGCAATCAGCTGTTGAACAACGTAACCAGCAAGGAAGTGGCCAAGGACACCATGTATTCTCAAAGCATCACGTTCATTGGTCATGTTTTTGAATATTGTTGGGTTCAAGTAAATATATTTCAGGCAGCTTTTAGAATAAAGGTAGCTGGAAGAGTTTTGCAGCAAGAGAGCCGATTTGATGGAGACTTTGACGTTCCTTATCTATTTATTGGTGCCACTCAGTTGGATGGGAAGGAGAGGAAGAGTTGAGAGAAATATTTCAATCATTGTGCAGAGAGCTGCAGCAGCATCTGTGCGAACTTGGAAAGAAACCTCATGCAATTCCATGGCCTTATTTACCCTTCCTACCTAAGAGAAATATACATCCCGAACCTTCACTTTCCATATGTTTACCAGAAGATTAGAAAAACAACAGATGACAGCCAAGGTGTCAGCCTAGAAGAATCACAAAAGGCCTTCCTTAAACAATCTAGTAGCCAGATGAAGACCCCAGGCCAGGAGTCTGTATGTGATTAAGAAGTTCCTGGGGCCAGCATTCCTTCCGACTGCTGGGAAATGTAAAAGACACGGCCTCAAGTCCAAAGTCTAAAGTGCCATAAAGAGTGGACTGTCTTGGCCTCACCTGTGAAACAGGTAATGCTTTGTAATGAGCAGCTCGTCAGCTGCTCGTCAGCAATGAATGAGGGTTGCAGAAACTGCAAATGAACCAAAGCCAAGGGGAGATGAGGAAGCCAGAGTATTCCGTAAGGGAGCAGATAAACAAGCATTTATTGAGCACCTTCTCTTTGCCAGGGCCCATAAGAACATACTGTGATGAGGCACCAAGAAATATGATCTTTGAAAGGAAACTGGGCAAAAAATAAAAGTAGGCTTCCTTCTCCTCAAAACATCGAGTGTGGCCACATCAGATGGGAAGAGCCAGAACTAGGCAACTTACTCCATTCCCTGATCCTCATCTGCCTGGGTTGCCATCTGTGCACCTGTAGCGTAAATGCACCCGATAATGATAACGTGAGCATACCCTTAGAATGAGCCTGTATGGTAGACGCACCTGCCTGTGTGCTCCAAGCTAGGGAATCCAGGAGTGACCAACCCGGAGATTTGTTCCTTATCTATACCACACATCTGAGCTCCATGCCTGTCCCATGGAACACAGGCCAAACAGGGGAGTGAGGTCCTGAGTTTAGAGTTAAATGAAGGTTGCCAGGTAGAGGCTGTTAGAGGGAGGCTGTTAAGTGAAAGTGTGATATTAACCATATGACGTTTGCAGGTGATTATGGTTTTCCTGTCCCACCTACTGCCACCACGGGACTGCAGGGAGATGGATATCCCGTCCAGCCTAACGCCACTGGACCATTTCTATATGTAAGGAGGGCAGTTGTACTATCCAGACCGCCACCACTGGACTCTCTCCCCTATAAGCCCCTAATAAAATCCCATGTCTCATTGGTTGGCTCTGAGTCTCTTCTTCAGCTCTTGAACCTGGTGCCTTTCCTATTGAGGTGAAAAGGAGTTCAGCATGATGCCATCCCCACCTCCCCTGGCACAGCATATGTACCCAGTAAGCAGTTCTTACAATACCAGTAGCTTCTATCTGCTGGGCACTGCCATTAACCAGGCACAACAAATGGAAGATCTCATTTAATCTTGCCAGGAAAAAACAAAAAAAAAAAACGTTGTTTGTTGTTGTCCTTCTATGACAGAGGTGAACACAAAGGCAGACGGAAGGTGAAATGATGTGTGTAAAGTTACACAGCTAGAAAGGAGCAGAGTTAAGAATCAGACCCTGGCCATCCAGCTCCAGAACCGAGCTTGTGACCACGACACTGACATTTCTGGAGCGCTCACTAAAGTGCCAGATAGACATTGTGCTAAATAAATGATTTGTCTGTGTTTTCTCATTTAATATCTGCACAGCCCTCTAAATTAGAGATGACTCTGGAGAGAGAGATCCAAGATGGCCGATTAGCAACAGCTCAGGAATGTAGCTCCCAGTGAAAGCGCAGAGAACGAGTGGACGCCACACTTTCCGACGAATTTTTGTTGCCCACAGACCGGGAGATTCCCGGCAGAGAAGCCACACGGGTCGCCAGCGCGACTTGTTTGGCCGGCGCGGCTGCTTTGCCGGCGCTCCAGGGCGGCGCTTC
Organism: Cheracebus regulus; assembly: GCA_963574635.1. Lineage (NCBI taxonomy): Eukaryota > Metazoa > Chordata > Mammalia > Primates > Pitheciidae > Cheracebus > Cheracebus regulus. The sequence goes on from CAUYQU010037543.1 coordinate 18,190, forward strand.
CCGGTGCGGAGTGTACGGGATGGACGGGC
>CAUYQU010037545.1:0-18883 GCA_963574635.1 Cheracebus regulus
GGATATATACCCAGTAATGGGATGGGTCAAATGGAATGTCTATTTCTGAGTCCTTGAGAAATTGCCACACTGTCTTCCACAATGGTTGAACTAATTTACGCTCCCACCAACAGTGTAAAAGTGTTCCTATTTCTCCACATCCTCTCCAGCATCTGTTGTTCCCAGATTTTTAAATGATCGCCATTCTAACTGGTGTAAGATGGTATCTCAATGTAGTTTTGATTTGCATTTCTCTAATGACCAGTGATGATGAGCATTTTTTCATATGTTTGTTGGCCTCATATGTGTCTTCTTTTAAAAAGTGTTTGTTCATATCCTTTGCCTACTTTTGAATGGGTTTGTTTGTTTTTTTCCTGTAAATCTGTTTTAGTTATTTGTAGATTCTGGATATTAGCCCTTTGTCAGATGGGTAGATTGCAAAATTTTTTTCCCATTCTGTTGGTTTCTGGTTCAATCTAATGATTGTTTCTTTTGCTATGGAGAAGCTCTGGAGTTTAATTAGATCCCATTTGTCTATTTCGGCTTTTGTTGCCAATGCTTTTGGTGTTTTAGTCAGGAAGTCGTTGTCTATGTCTATGCCCTGAATGGTTTTGCCTAGGTTTTCTTCTAGGATTTTTGTGGTGTTAGGTCTTATGTTTAAGTCTTTAATCCATCTGGAGTTAATTTTAGTGTAAGGTGTCAGGAAGAGGTCCAGTTTCTGCTTTCTGTACATGGCTAGCCAGTTTCCCAACACCATTTATTAAACAGGGACTCCTTTCCCCATTGCTTGTTTTTGTCAGGTTTGTCAAAGATCAGATGGTTGTAGATGTATGGCGTTGCCTCCGAGGCCTCTGTTCTGTTCCATTGGTCTATATCTCTGTTTTGGTATCAGTACCATGCTGTTTTGATTACTGTAGCCTTATAGTATAGTTTGAAGTCAGGTAGTGTGATGCCTCTAGCTTTGTTCTTTTTGCTTAGAATTGACTTGGCTATATGGGCTCTCTTTTGGTTCCATATGAAATTTAAGGTGGTTTTTTCCAGATCTGTGAAGAAAGTCATTGGTAGCTTGATGGGGATAGTGTTGAATTTATAAATTACTTTGGACAGTATGACCATTTTCATGATACTGATTCTTCCTAACCATGAACATGGAATGTTTCTCCATCTGTTTGTGTCCTCTCTTATTTTGCTGAGCAGTGCTTTGTAGTTCTCCCTGAAGAGGTCCTTTACATCCTTTGTTAGTTGTATTCCTAGGTTTTTTACTCTCTTTGTAGCAATTGTGAATGGCAGTTTGTTCTTGATTTGGCTCTCTTTAAGTCTGTTATTGGTGTATAGGAATGCTTGTGTAAATGTCTATTAGGTTTTCTTGGTCCATGTCTGAGTTCAAGTCCTGGATATCCTTGTTAATTTTCTGTCTTGTTGATCTGTCTAATATTGACAATGGAGTGAGTATTAAAGTCTCCCACTATTATTCTGTGGGAGTCTAAGTCTCTTTGTAAATTATTAAGAACTTGTTTTATGTATCTGGGTGCTCCTGTATTGGGTGCGTATATATTTAGGATCGTTAGCTCTTCTTGTTGCATTGATATTTTTACCATTAGGTAATGTCCTTCTTTGTCTCTTTTGATCTTTATTTGTTTAAAGTCTATTTTATCAGAGACTAGGATTGAAACTCCTGCTTTTTTTTTGCTCTCCATTTTCTTGGTAAATCTTCCTCTATCCCTTTATTTTGAGCCTATGTGTATCCTTGCATGTGAGATGAGTTTCCTGGATACAGCACACCGATGGGTTTTGACTTTTTATCCCGTTTGCCAGTCTGTATCTTTTGATTGGGGCATTTAGTCCATTTACATTTAAGGTTAATATTGTTATGTGTGAATTTGATCCTGCCATTTTGATCCTAGCTGGTTGTTTTGCCTGTTTGTTGACGCAGTTTCTTCATTGTGTTGATGCTGTTTACCATTTGGTATGTTTTTGGAGTTGCTGGTACTGGTTGTTCCTTTCTATGTTTAGTGCTTCTTTCAGGAGCTCTTGTAAAGCAGGCCTGGTGGTGATGAAATTTCTCTGCAATTGCTTGTTCATAAAGCATTTTATTTCTCCTTTGCTTATGAAACTTAGTTTGGCTGGATGTGAAATTCTAGGCTGAAAGTTCTTTTCTTTAAAGATGTTGAATGTTGGTCCCCACTCTCTTCTGGCTTGTAGAGTTTCTGCTGAGAGATCTGCTGTGAGTCTGATGGGCTTCTCTTTGTGGGTAACCCAACCTTTCTCTCCAGCTGCCCTTAGCATTTTTTCCTTCATTTCAGCCCTGGTGAATCTGATGATTATGTGCCTTGGGGTTACTCTTCTTGAAGAATATCTTTGTTGTGTTCTCTGTATTTCCTGGACTTGAATATTGGCCTGCCCTGCTAGGTTGGGGATGTTTTCCTGGATAGTGTCCTGAAGAATGTTTTTCAGCTTGGATTCATTCTCTGTCACATTCAGGTACACCTATCAAATGCAGATTGGATATTTTCACATAATCCCATACTTCCTGGAGGCTTTGTTCATTTTGTTTTTATTCTTTTTTCTCTAATCTTGCCTTCTCATTTTATTTCATTGAGTTGACCTTCCATCTCTAATATCCTTTCTTCTGCTTGGTCAATTCGGCTATTGAAACTTGCGTATGCTTCACAAAGTTCTCGTGTTGTGTTTTTCAGCTCCATCAATTCATTTATAGTCCTCTCTATGCTGTTTATTCTCGTTAGCATTTCGTCAAACCTTTTTTCAAGGTTCTTAGTTTCTTTGCATTGGGTTAGAACATGTTCTTTTAGCTCAGAGAAGTTTCTTATTATCCACCTTCTGAAGCCTGTTTCTGTCCATTCATCAGACTCATTCTCCATCCAGTCTTGTTCCCTTGCTGGTGAGGAGTTGTGATCCCTTGGAGGAGGAGAGGCATTCTGGTTTTGGGTGTTTTCATCCTTTTTACACTGGTTTCTTCCCATCTTTGTGGATTTATCTACCTGTGGTCTTTGTAGTTGGTGACTTTCAGATGGGGTCTCTGAGTGGACATCGTGTTTGTTGATGATGAAGTTATTTCTTTCTGTTTCTTAGTTTTCCTTCTAACAGTCAGGCCTCTCTGCTGTAGGACTGCTGGAGGTCCACTCCAGACCTTGCTTGCCTGCAGCTCACCTGCAGCGGCTGCAGAACAGTAAGGGTTGCTGGCAGTTTCTTCTGTTATCTTTGTCCCAGAAGGATACCTGCCAGATGTCAGCCTGAGCTCCCCTTTATGAGGTGACTCTTTGGATATGCAGAGGTCGGGGAGCTGCTTGAGGAAACAGTCTGTCTTTTATAGGAGCTCAAATGCTGAGCTGTGAGCTCTGTTGTTCCGTTCAGAGCTGCTGGGCAGGTATACTGAAGTCTGCTGCAACATAACTCGTAACCGACTTTTTTCCCCAAGTGCTCTGTCCTGGGAAGGTGGGGCTTTATTTCTAAGTTTCTGTCACACTGCTGCCTTTTTTCAGAGATGCCCTCCCCAGCAAGGAGGTAGCCTAGTCACAGTCTGCCAGCAGAGGTGTTGCTGAACTGCTGTGGGCTCTGCCCAGCTGCTGTGTGAACCTCCTTGCAATTTTGTTTATAGGACTATAGTTAGAACTGCCTTGGTAATGGTGGTCTGTCTCTGTAATGGCGGATTGTCTCTGTAATGATGGACTGCCTCAGTAATGGCGGGCTGCCTCGGTAATGGCAGACTGCCTGGGTAGTGGTGGACTGCCTTGGTAATGGTAGACACCCTTCCCCCACAGAGGTGGACCGTCCTGGGTCCAGCTCTGCTTGCTGTGAAACTCTTAATCCAGAGCGTTTCAGATTGCTGGTCTTTGTGGGGGTCGAACCAGCCAAGCCAGATTACCTGGCTCCCTGTTTCAGTCCCCTCCTTTTTTTTTCAGTTGCATGGGTGACTGTCTCCCAGGTGTTGCAGTCCCCAGTTGAAAAGGCAGCTGGATTTGTATGAGTTTTTATGCGGAGACCCGCTGCGCTGGCTAAAACAGCCGCGCTGGGAGCTTGTGGCACTTTTCCACGTGGGAATCTCCTGGCCTGGCTCCCTGTTTCAGTCCCCCTTTTTTCAGTTGAATGGGTGACTGTGTCTCCCAGGCTTTCCAGTTACCAGTTGAAAAGGTGCCCGGAGTTGTGTGAGTTTTTGTGCTGAGACCCACTACATCAGCTCAAGTGGCCATGCTGGCGGCTCGTGGCGCTTTTCCGCCTGGGAATCTCCTGGCCTGTGTGCGGTAAAAATTCATTTGGAAATGCGGTTATCACTCACCCTCTACGTTTTTGCTGGGATCTGCAATCCAGAGCTGTTTCTATTCGGCCATCTTGGATTCCATCCAAGGAAGGCACTTTTAATAATATTCTCATAGACAGCACTCTTATTAATTAATGGAGATGAGAAATGAATATGAATGAAAACAATGCTAAATAATGACCAAAGGGTGAACTAGCTATGACGTATTGTGTATAAGCATGAACTAGAAGGGATAAAGTCTCAGATGGTCGCATGAAAACATGGCCTCAAATTCTTTGACACTTCTGTTGAAGGACAGAATTTATGTTCTCTCCCCTTGAATCAGGGAGGGGTTGTGACTTCTTCAACCCACAGAGTATGCTGTAAGTGTTGCTGTGCGACTTCCAAAGCTACATCATGAAAGGTCATGGAATTTCTACTTCGTTGCTGGAAAACTCACTTTGGAACTCTGAGCAGCCTTTTAAGTAGTTCAGCTACTCTGTAAGACTGCCATGCAGGAGAGGGTACATGCAGGTTCTCCATTAGTTCCAGGTGAGGCTGTCCTTCAGCCACCCCAAGCCAGGTGCCCAAAATGTGAGGAAAGAAGCCATCTTGAAAGTGGATTATCTGACCCCTGCCATTCCTAACCCCTACTGTTGGAGTCATCCGAACATCCTTGTTGTGCTTCTTCCAAATTCCTAACACATAATATCCATGATGGTCATTGTTTTATTCCTATAGGTTTAGGTCGGTTTGTTGTTTAGCAACAAATAACCAGGACAGGATTAAATAACAAGATATCAAAGGAGAGTGTGACTCAGCTAAGAAAAGAATGATTATCACCCGAAGATGAATAAAGGGACTTTATAGCCTTGATGGCATGTTTTCAGTTACATGAGGGACAGTTGCATATTGTGAACAGAAAGCATTATTTTGCTCTTGTCTTTATCTGGAAGTTAAGTATGGTTAAAAGAAGTGTGTATGCATCCCAGGCTGACAAGGAGTAGACTCTAGTAGTTTCATACCATGTTAATTTAGCTAAACTGGAATGACCTTTCCCAGAATCTCCTTCCTACATGGTTCCAGATTAGGATAAGCTACAAGAAAAATTAATGCAAAATTGGGGAAGTAGATGTGAAGCAGCATTTTTATGCTCTGAAAGTCAGTGCTGGGTATCAGGCATCATGGTGGCTCATGCACATTGTTATGGATCTGCTGGCTCACCTGTTGGCATGGGGTAGCACCTGGGCCTGCAGCTCCTCCAACTCCTGATGATCTCCTTTATTTTCTCTGAGTCCTGGGCCAGGTGCTTGAGTAGTTCTGTTGCTAAGGGTCCCAGCTTCTGCAGGTCACCTGCATCATCAAGATTACAGGTGGTTAAAGACAGACATGGGATCTAGTTTGTCCCTGTGGGTTCCACTTTGCCCCTGATTTCCCAAAATTCATACCTTGCTTTCCTTTTTTTTTTTTTTTTTAAAAAATAGCTTTTTAAAGGTTTTATTTTATTTTTAATTGATAAATAATAATTTTATATATTTATGAGGTACTTCATATATTTATGAGGTTATGTTTTGATACATGTGTACTTATGGAATGATCAAATCAAATGAATTAGCATGTAAATTACCTTAAATCTTAATTATTTATCTGTGATAAGAACATTTAAAATCCTCTCTTTTAGTGATTTTGAAACATACAATACAATATTTTTAACTATAGTTACTGTGTGTTGTGTAATAGAACACCAGAACTTATGCCTCCTGTTTAAATGTAACTTTTTTTATGGGATCTATCAGTCAGGGTCTGATCAGAGAAGCAGACTCACTATCAGTATGGTAAAATAAATAATTTGTTATTTGTATTAGATCTTAAAAACTGTGGAAGCCAGTGAAGTACTTTCTGCAAAGTGTTGCCTCTGTGTCTGGGTTAGGCCTGAAATCACCGTAGATCAGTTAGTCCTGCAATTAAGAAGGAAAGCTGACCTGTCAAAATGCACACAAATTGAAAGTGGAGAGATAGAAAAAGATTTTCATGCAAATGAAAACCAAAAAAGAGCTGGATAATCTATGCTTATATCAGATAAAATAAAGTTTGTCAAAACTGGAGAAAGAGATGAAGTGATCATTAAATGATGGTAAAGGGACCAGTTCAACAAAAGGATATAACAATAGCAAATATGTATGGATCCAGCACTGGAGCACTCAAATATATATGGCAAATATTGATAGACCTAAAGAGAGAGATATACTGCAATATACGAATAGTAGGGGACTTCAACATCTCACTTTTAGCAATGGATAGATTATCCAGGCAGAAAACAAATAAATGAACTTCAAAGTTTAGCTATACTCTATGTACAGGGAAGGAGCGAAAAAACAAAAAACAAAACAAAAAAACAAAGTGAAGCTATACTCTAGATCAATTTCATCTAACAGACATGTAAGAACATTTCCTCCAACTGCTGCAGAATATGCATTCTTTTCTTAAGCACTTGAAATATTCTTCAAGATAGATCATTTTTAGGCCACAAAACAAGTCTCAACAAATTTTAAAAAGTTGAAATCATATGAACTATCTTTTCTGACCACAACGGAATAAAACTAGAAACCAATAACTAGAGGAACTTTGGAAACTGTACAAATACTTGGAAATTAAACAACATGCTCCTAAATACCAATGGGTCAATGAAGAAATTAAGGAAATTTAAAAATCTATTGAAACAAATGAAAATGGAAACACTGCATACCAAAACCTATGAGATACAGCAAAAGCAGTAGAGAGAGGAAAGTTTATAGCAATAAACACCTACATCAAAAAGACAGAAAGACTCCAAATAAACAACCTAACTTCACCTCAAGGAACTATAAAAGCAAGAAGAAACCAAACCCAAAATTAGTAGAAAGAAAAAAAAAAACACTAAAGATCAGAGCAGACATAAATGAAGTTGAGACTAAAAAAAAGATTCAGTACAAAAGATGAAGAAAATTAAAAGTTGCTTTTTTGAAAAAATAGAAGACCTTCCATTAGGTCTTATTTGAATGAGAGAAGATTCAAATAAATACATTCAGAATTGAAAAAGTAACATTACAACTGACACCATAGAAATACAAAGGATTATTAGAGACTCTTATGAATAATTACACGCCAACAAATTAGAGAACCTAGAAGAAATGGATAAATTCCTGGACACATACTACCTACCAAGGATTAACCATGAAGAAATAGAAAACCTGTAAAGACTAATATTAATGAGTAACAGGATTAAAGCAGTACTAAAAAGACTTTCATCCAAAAAGAAAAAAAAAAAAAGCTCAGGACCTGATGCTTTGCTGCTGAATTCTACCAAATATTTAAAGAAGAACTAAAACCAGTTTTACTAAAACTATTTCAAAAAATAGTTTAAAAGTATTCCTGTCCTCCTCTTCAATTTTGTTTTTGTGTCTTTGGATAAACAACAAAAAACCACAGGCCAATATCTCTGATGAACATAGATGCAAGAATTCTCAACAAAATATTAGCAAATCAAATTCAACACATTAAAAAGATAATTCACTAGGATCAAATGAGATTCATCTCAGGGATGGAAGGATTGTTCAGTATAATGAGCAAATCATTAAGTCTCATATATGGTTCATGAAAAACTTTTTTAAATAAAAAATAAGCAAATCAATGAGCATGATAAATTACATCAACAGAATCAAGGGCAAAAACCAGATGATGTTTTCAGTAGGTGCTGAAAAAACATGAGATAAAACTTAACAATCCTTTATGATGAAAACCATCAACAAACTGAGTACAAAGGGAACATACCCAACACAATATGCGCCATACATGACAAGCCCACAGCTAATGTCATACTGAATGGGAAAAAATGGAAGACCTTCCACTAATATCTGAATCCACACAGGAATACCCACTTTTACCACATCTGTTCAACATAGTACTGGAAGTCCAACAGAACAATTAGGTAAAAGAAAGAAAGGGCATGCAAATTGGAAAGGAAGAAGTCAAACTGTCCTTGTTTGCAGATGGCATGATTTTATATTTAGAAAAATGTGACTACTCCACCAAAAAAAAAAAATTCTTAGAATTTATAAACAAATTCAGGAAATTTGCAGGATATAGAATAAACATATCAAATAAGTAGTGTTTCCTTATGCTAACAGTGATCAATCTGAAAAAGCAATCAAGACAACAATCCCATTTACAATAGCTACCAAAAAATACCAAGGAATAAATTTAACCAATAAAGCAAAAGATGTTTACAAGGAAATTAGAAAACACTGATGAAACAAACTGAAGAGGACACACAAAAAAATGAAAGTATATCTCATGCTCATAGATTGGAAGAATTAATATTTTTTAAATGTGTATACTACCCACAGTGATCTATAGATTTAATGTAAAATACCAATCAAAATACCTACGACATTTTTCACAGAAACAGTAAAACATTTCTAAAATTTATATGGAATCACAAAATATCTAAAATAGCTAAAGCATCCTGAGCAAAAAGAACAAAGCTGGAGGGATCACAGACCTGATTTCAAAATCATACTACCTGATTTACAAAGTTATAGTAAACAAAACAGTATGGTACTGGCATACAAATAGACATATAAACTAGTGGAACAGAATAGAGAACACAGAAATAAATCCATGCACTTATACCTATCTCATTTCAACAAAAGCACCGAGAACATACACTGGGGAAAGGATGGTGTCTTCAATAAATGGTGCAGTGAGAGCTAGATATCCACATGCAAAAGAATAAAACTAGATCTTTATCTGTCACCATATATAAATATCAAAATGAATTCCAGAATTAAATGTAATGCCTGAAATTATGAAACTACAAGAAGGAAACATTGGGGAAACACTACAGGATATTGGTCTGGGCAAATAATTTTGAAGTAAGACCTGAAAAACACAGGCAGCAAAAGCTAAAAAGCTTCTGCAGAGGAAAAAAAAAAAAAAAGCTCAACATTAGGGAAATGCAAATTAAAACCACAACCCAGTTAGAATGCCTATCAATTAAAAAGACAAAAAATGCTGGTGAGGATATGGAGAAAGGGGAATGTTTGTGCACCATCTCTGGGAATGTAACGTAGTATAGACATTATGGAAAATAGTATGGAGGGTCCTCAAACAATTAAAAGTAGAACTACTATATGATCCACCAATTCTACTGCTGGGTGTATAAACAAAAGAAAGGAAATCAGTATATCAAAGAGATATATGCCTTCACATGTTTATTGCAGCAGTATTTTCAGTAGCCAGGATATGGAATCAACCTAAGTGTCCATTCATAGATTAATGGAAAAAGAAAATGTGGTATATCCACACAGTGGAATATTATTCAGACATAAAAAAGAATGAAATCCTGTCATTTGCAGCAACATGGATGGAACTAAAGGTTATTAGGTTAACTGAAATAAGCCAGGCACAGAAAGACAAACATTACATGTCCTTACTCATATGCGGGAGCTTAAAAAATTGGATCTCTGGCCAGGCTATGACTCACGCCTGTAATCCCAGCACTTTGGGAGGCCAAGGCAGGCAGATGACGAGGTCAGGATTTCGAGATCAGCCTGGCCAATATGGTGAAACCCCATCTCTACTAAAAATACAAAAACTAGCTGAGCATGTGCCTGTAATCCCAGCTACTCAGGAGGCTGAGGCAGAAGAATCGCTTGAACCCAGGAGGCAGAGGTTGTAGTGAGCCAAGATTGCGCCACTGCACTCCAGCCTTGGTAACAGAGCAGACTGCATCTCAAAAAAAAAAAAAAAAAAGGATCTCATGGAGGTAGTGATAGAAGTGGTTACCAGGGGCTGGGAAGGAAAGAGGGAGAGGGTGATGAAGATAAACTGATTAATGGGTATAAAAATACAGTTAGATAGAAGGAGTAAGTTCTGATTCTGCAAGCCTCCTGAGCACACTTCGCAGCCGGCTCCCTTGCTGTCTGAATTACCGACCTTTCTCCGCACTGTATTTCCAACATGTCTCTTTTTAACAGTGACACTGGACAAGCTGGATGTGAAAGGGAAGCCGGCCATTGTGAGAGTCGACTTCAGTGTTCCTATGAAGAACAACCAGATAAACAAACAACCAGAGGATTAAGGCTGCTATCCCAAGCATCAAATTCTGCTTGGACAATGCAGCCAAGCCAGTAGTCCTTAGGAGCCACCTAGGCCGGCCTAATGGTGTCCCTATGCCTGACAAGTACTCCTTAGAGCCAGTTGCTGTCGAACTCAAATCTCTGCTGGGCAAGGATGTTCTCTTCTTAAAGGACTGTGTAGGCTCAGAAGTGGAGAAAGCCTGTGCCAACGCAGCTGCTGGGTCTGTCATCCTGCTGGAGAACCTCTGCTTTCACGCGGAGGAAGAAGGGAAGGGAAAAGATGCTTCTGGGAACAAGGTTAAAGCCGAGCCAGCCAAAATAGAAGCTTTCTGAGCTTCACTTTCCAAGCTAGGGGATGTCTATGTTAATGATGCTTTTGGTACTGCTCACAGAGCCCACAGCTCCATGGTAGGAGTCAATCTGCCACAGAAGGCTGGTGGTTTTTTGATGAAGGAGCTGAACTATCTTGCCAAGGCCTTGGAGAGCCCAGAGGTTCTACGTGGACATCCTGGGCAGAGCCGAAGTTGCAGACAAGATCCAGCTGATCAGTAATATCCTGGACAAAGTCAATGAGATGATTATTGGTAGTGGAGTGGCTTTTACCTTCCTTAAGGTGCTCAATAACATGGAGATTTGCACTTCTCTGTTTAATGAACAGGAAGCCAAGATTGTCAAAGACCTAATGTCCAAAGCTGAGAAGAATGGTATGAAGATTACCTCCTCTGTTGACTTTGTCACTGCTGACAAGTTTGATGAGAATGCCAAGACTGGCTAAGCCACTGTGGCTTCTGGCATACCTGCTGGCTGGATGCACTTGGACTGTGGTCCTGAAAGCAGCAAGAGTATGCTGAAGCTGTCACTCGAGCTAAGCAGATTGTGTGGAGTGGTCCTGTGGGGGTATTTGAATGGAAGCTTTTGCCTGGGGAACAAAAGCCCTCATGGATGAGGTGGTAAAAGCCACTTCTAGGGGCTGCATCACCATCATAGGTGGTGGAGAAACTGCCACTTGCTGTGCCAAATGGAACACGGAGGATAAAGTCAGCCATGTGAGCACTGAGGGTGGTGCCAGTTTAGAGCTCCTGGAAGGTGAAGTCCTTCTTGGGGTGGATGCTGTCAGCAGTATTTAGTACTTTCCTGCGTTTTAGTTCCTGTGCACAGCCCCTCTGTCAATTTAGCATTTTTTTCATCTCCACGTGGCATTAGCCAAAACCTTCCATGTCAAGATTCGGCTAGTGGCCAAGAGATACAGTGCCAGGAACCCTTAAACAGTTGCACAGCATGTCAGCTCATCTTTACCGCACCCTGGATATGCCTACATTCTTCAGGAACCCATTTGAATTTCTTAGTGACTAAACTATTGTGCTTTCTAGAGTGTATATATTTATATTTTGCCTGTTAGTGAGCCGTGTTAGCTTAGTTCTCTTTTTATGTAGCTTGTTCTGATTAGCTTTGTCACTGTTTCACTACTCAGTGTGAAAACAAGATGAAATTCCATTTGTAGGTAGGGAGGTGAAATTGATGATCCATTAAATAAACAATAAAAGTGTCCATTGAAACCATGAAAAAAAAAGGAATAATTTCTAGTATTTGATAGTACAGGAGGAAAATTATAGTTAATAATTATTTATTGTATATTGGAAAATACTAGAAAGGAAAGATTATAATGTTTTCAACACAAGAAATGACAAATATTTGAGGTGATGGATATCCCAATTATCTTTATTTGAACATTATTCATTGTATTGTATATATGTATCAAACTATCACTTGTATCCCAAAAATATATACAACTGTTTATTTGAGATCTATCTATCTTTTTTTTTTTTTGATTCAAAGTTTTGCTCTTTTTGCCCAAGCTGGAGTGCAAGGGCACCATCTCAGCTCACTGCAACCTCTGCCTCCCAGGTTCAAGTGATTCTCCTGCCTCAGCCTCCCAAGTAGCTGGGATTATAGGCATGTGCCACCACAACTGGGTTACTTTTGTATTTTTAGTAGAGGCGGGGTTTCTCCATGTTGGTCAGGCTGGTCTCGAACTCCTGACCTCAGGTGATCCGCCTGCCTTGGCTTCCCAAAGTGCTGGGATTACAGGCATGAGCCACTGTGCCTGTATGTATATATATTTAGACGGAATCTCACTTTGTCACCCAGGTTGGAGTGCAGTGGTGCAATATCGGCTCACTGCAACTTCTGCCTCCTGAGTTCAAGTGATTTTCCTGCCTCAGACTCCTGAGCAGCTGAGATAACAGGCACATGCCACCACACCCGCCTAATTTTTGTGTTTTTATTAGAGATGGGGTTTCACCTGTCTGGTCTCAAGCCTCTCAAAGCTCGAGATCCGCCTGCCTCCCTCCAGCCTTAAGTTATCTACCCTCCTTAGCCTCCCAAAGTGCTGGGATTACAGGTGTGAATGGCCAAGCCCTGCAATATGTCAATTTTAAAACAAAGAAGGAAAGCTGGTTGAAACTTTGTACCCAGTTGGGTATCTGGTTGATTACCCAACTGAATCCAGAGTTTCAGCCAGCTTTCCAACTTGATACTTTGTAACTAACTGGGTATCCAACTGGGTACAAAGTTTCAGCCATCTTTCCTTCTTGATTGCAGGCCTGGCTGATCCGTGGTGATTTCAGACCCAACACCAGAAACCCTTAATAGAGTACTTCGCTAGCTTCCAGTGTTTTGTCAGACCTAATGCCTGTAATACATTCTTTATTCTATATCACTCAGTGACTCCGCTTCTTTTTCCCTTTTTTGTTGTTTTTGTTTGTTTCTTTTGTTTTTTTTGTTTGAGACAGAGTCTCGCTCTGTTGCCCTGGCTGGAGGGCAGTGGTACAGTCTCGGCTCACTACAACCTTTGCCTTCCAGGTTCAAGTGATTCTCCTGCCTCAGCCTCCCAAGTAGCTGGGATTACAGGCACACACCACCACACCCAGCTAATTTGTATATTTTAGTAGAGATGAGGTTTCATCATGTTGGCCATGCTGGTCTCGAACTCCTGACCTCAGGTGATCCACCTCCCTCAGCCTCCCAAAATGTTGGGATTATAGGCATGAGTCACCATGCCCAGCCATGACTGCTTTTCTGATGGGACCCTAATAAATATATACCATAAAAATGATTAATATAAAGCTAGCAGTGGCAGCTACCTTAGAGTACATCTCGTTTACTCCTCATTTAATGGATAGGGAAACTGAGGTCCCAAATGTGATTTACACAAGTGGCACATAAATGAGTGGTTGAACCAGTTTGCTAACCTGCACATTGGGTCTATGACCTAAGTATTTGCCAGATTTCTCTTTGACCTATGGAATTGTGACTGGCCTGCTATATCAGATCATAACAATCATTTAACTGAGCCTCTCTGTCAGGTACTGCACTAAGTGCCCAACTGTGCTAAGTTTTACATAGATTATTTTACTTAATCCACATGTCCTCCAGAATAGATCCTAAATTTAAGTTACTTTTCTTCATTTCCACTATCACAAACGGTCTGGCTCTCTTTCACTGTCACTTGGATAAATGTCATTACTGGTCCGCCTGCTTCTGCCATTGTTCACTGACAATCTCTTCTCTACACAGCAAAGGGGATCTTTTAAAACCAGCACCATAGAGCATATTTCTTTCTTGCTTAAAACCCATCAGTGGTTTCCCATTGCTGAGGGAATAAAATTTATCAGAGCACAAAGACCTATGAGATCTGGCCCCACCTCTCCTCTTCAGTCGTACTCTCTGTCTTGCTCACCACACTCCAGCCACCTTGACCTTTCCTCTCTTTCTAAAACATGCTGAGCTAGTTCTTGTCATAGGGTCTTTACTCTCCTCTGCCTAGAACGCCTCTTGTAGATCTTCCTGTCTACTCCTTCCTGACAGATGTCATTTCCTCTGAGAGGTCTTCCCGGAACATTCATGTCTCATCCTTTCCTTCAGTTACTCACTCCTTAACCCCATTTTATTTTTTTCTGAAGTATTTAATAATGTATATCACTGTCTTGGGTATTTATCTACTTGTTAATTTTTTCTCTCTCCTAAGTAGAAGATAAACTCCATGAAGATAGGGTCTACAACTGGGTGCAGTGACTCACACCTGTAATCTCAGCACTTTGGGAGGCTCAGGTGGACAGATCACAAGGTCAGGAGATTGGGACCATCCTGGCCAACGTGGTGAAACCTCCTCTCTACTAAAAATACAAAAATTAGCTGGGCATGGTGGCTACTCAGGAGGCTGAGGCAGGAGAATTGCTTGAATCTGGGGGGTGGAGATTGCAGTGAGCCAAAATCACACCACTGCACTCCAGCCTGGGCAACAAAGTAAGACTCTGTCAAAAAAAAAAAAAAAAAGAAAGAAAGAAAGAAGGAAAGAAGGAAGAAGGGAGAAGGAAGGAAGGAAAGAAAGAAAGAAAGAAAAAACAAATGTCACGCCAATGTAAAGAAACAGTAGCAGCTGATAGTATCCATTAGACTATCAGAGACCTAGAAGGAATCTTCCAGATCATCTGCTACTGAAAACCACATCACAGATAAAGGAGTGGGACTCAGTGAGTGGAAATGACTTATATAACATAGGGTCAGAACTAGAGATCCCTTCCCTGATACCAGCACCCTTCTCACCATATCACTCTGTCTTTCCTCCACTGACCTTCTCCAGAGACTAGGATTTCTGTGGAAACCAGATTAGGGGGTAAATAGCAGCCCTTTCCTGTTCTCTATACTCCTGCCGCACATTGTCATTCACTCACTGAGAATGAATAGACATTCCCTGCCTGCCTGTCATTCAGAGTGGCCAGTCACTCCTCTACCTCTGCTATCCCATTTCTCCTTCCTCCTTGTCAAAACATTTGTGTTCAGGAAGACATTGTGTTGAATGACTTTCTCATTTCTGCCCCTGTGACACAGTGTAAGCCTTCCTTGAGGGACAAACTAATGAGGTCTGAATTACAGCATCCACATGAGACCAGAGTAGTAGAGGCTGTGTGACTCAGAGAACGTCAAAAGTGGAAGATAACTTAGAGACCAAACGTCTACTTCATCACCCCATCTTGCAGATAAATGTAGATACCAAGAGAAAGGGAAATGTTAGTTGACTGCCTGTGTCGATAGTGCTAGTTAGATGCAGAGCATGACTAGAACCCAGGCTTTCTGACTTCCCAGTTCAGTACTTACTAGTAATACATTTCACTGAAGCCTTGGCATTCAGAACACAAGAGACACAGTGAGCCCCCAGGAAAGGATGTTGACCAATTGATAATAATTTCCAGCAAGGAAATGAAGAAATTCTGTTTCTTCCTTAGAGGAATTCCCCACCACAGTAACCTTCTCCAGGAAAAACAAAAGCAAAAACAAAATTTCTTTATCATCCTAGGGATTTTATGAAAATTGAAGAGATAAATATATGAAGGTCCTTACCACTGGGCTTGGAAAATACTGTTAGATGTCTTTTCCCTCCAGCTTTATTGAGGTGTTTTTGATGAATAAAAATTATATATATTTATGGTGTAAGTATCATGTTTTGATACATGTATATACCATGAAATGATTACCACAGTAAACCTAATTTACATTTCCATCACACTTCACATAGTTACCTTTTGTCTATATCTGTGGTGAGAACACTGAAGATCAAATGTCTTAGCAAATTTCAAGTGTACAATACATTATTATAAACTGTAATCATCATGCTATACATTAGGTCTCCAAAACTTACTCATTCTGCATATCTGAAACTTTGTATCCTTAAACCAACATCCTCCCATTTCCTCAATCCCTCAGTCCCTGGCCACCACCAGTCTACTCTGTTTCTATGAGTTTGAGTTTTTTAGATGCCATGCAGAGGTGAGATTATGCAGTAATTGTTCGTCTGTGTCCGGCTTATTTCACTTAGCTTAATGTCCTCCAGATTCATACATGTTGTTAAAAATGAAAGTATTTTCCTTTTTTATAAGGCTGAATAATATTCCTCTGTGTGTGTGAAATTTTCTTTATCCTTTCATCTATCACTAATAGTAGTTTGATTCTATATGTTGGCTACTGTGAATAGTGCTGCAGTGAACATAGGGGTAGAGATATCTGAGATACTGATTCCTTTTCCTTTGGATATATAGCCAGATGTGGGATTGTTGGTGCATATTATAGTTCTATTTTTAATTTTTTGAGGATATACTGATTTCCTTTCATTTGGTTATTATTTTACATAATAGCTATACCAGTTTACGTTTCCACCAACAGTGGACCAGGGTTCCCTTTTCTCCACATCCTTACCAACACTTGTTATATTTTGTCTTCTTGATGATAGATTCTAACAGATGTGAGGTAATATCTCGTTGTGGTTTTGATTTGCATTTGTCTGATGATTAATAACGTTGAGTACCTTTTCATATACCTGTTGGCCATTTGTATGTCTTTTGAGAAATGTCCATTTAGGACTGTTGCCCATTTTAAAAATTGGGTTGTTTTCTTGCTATTGAGTTGTTCGAGTTTCTTGTGTGTTTTGGATTTAACTCCTTATCAGATATGTCATATACAAATATATTTATCCCATTATATAAGTTATCTTTTCATTTTGTTGATTGTTTCCTTCACTGTGCAGAAACTTTTTAAATTTGATGCCATCCCATTAGTTTATTTTTGCTTTTGTTGTCTGTTCTTTTAGGGTCATTTAAAAAAATTTGGCTGGGCATAGTGACTTATGCCTATAATCCCAGCACGTTGAGAAGCCAAGGCAAGTAAATCACCTGAGATCAGGAGTTCGAAACCAGCCTGGCTAATACGGCGAAACCCTATCTCTACTAAAAATGCAAAAATTAGCTGGGTGTGGTGGCAGGCACCTGTAATCCCAGCTACTCGGCAGGCTGAGGCAGGAGAATTGCTTGAACCCAGGAGAAAGAGGTTGCAGTGAGTCGAGATCGTGCCATTGCACTACAGCCTAGATGACAGAGCGCCACACTGTCTCAAAACAAACAAGAAAACAAGAAAAAAAATTATTGCCCAGACCAATGTCAAGAATATTTTCTCTATCTTTTCTTCTATAGTAGTTCAAGTCTTACATTTAAGATTTTTTGTTATTTTGGGTTTTTTTTTTGGTACAAATGGGGTGGGGAGGGAGAGTCTTATGATGCTGCCTAGGCTGGTCTTGAACTCCGGGCTTCAAACAGTCCTCCTTCCTGGCTTTGCAGAGTACTGCGATTACAGGCATGAGCTACCATGCCCAACCACATTGAAGTCTGCAATTCATTTTGAGTTCGTTTTTGTATGTCGTTTAAGATAAGGTCTAATTTCATTTTCTGCGTGTGGACATCCAGTTTTCACAGGACCATTTATTAAATAGATTTGCTGCTTTAAAAAATCTCTACAGAAATTTGCCGGGTGTGGTGGTGAGCACCTGTGGTCCCCGCTACTCAGGAAGCTGAGGGTTAAGAATTGCAGGAACCCAGGAGGCAGAGGTCGCAGTGAGATCATGCCACTGCACTCCAGCCTGGGCAACAGTCCTCAAGTAGCTGACCTGGTTCCTGGGTGAGAAGCTGTCTCAAAAAAAAATTCTTTGTCATTGATGTTTGAGAATTTGATTATAATGTCTTGGTGAAGATCTGTTTGGGTTTTTGGGGGAGCTTCATGTATCTGAATGTTCATTTCCTTCTCCAGATTTTTAGAGTTTTCTGTTATCTGTTGTTTTAAATAAGCTTTTTGACCCCACTGGCTGCTCTGAAAAGCCATCTTTGCATCGTTCCTCGTCCGACTCCTTGCTCGCCGCAGCCACCTCCGCCGCGCGCCTCCTTCGCTGTCGCGGACTCCGGCAGCTTTATCGCCAGAGTCCCTGAACTCATCGGATCACCGACGTGCCCCACCATGTCAGACGCAGCGGTAGACACCAGCTCCCAAATCACCACCAAGGACTTGAAGGAGAAGAAGGAAGTTGTGGAAGAGGCGGAAAATGGAAGAGACGCTCCTGCTAACGGGAATGCGAAAGAGGAAAATGGGGAGCAGGAGGCTGACAATGAGATAGATGAAGAAGAGGAAGAAGGTGGGGAGGAAGAGGAGGAGGAAGAAGAAGGTGATGGTGAGGAGGAGGATGGAGATGAAGATGAGGAAGCTGAGTCTGCCAGCCGCAAGCGGGCAGCTGAAGATGATGAGGACGACGATGTCGATACCAAGAAGCAGGAGACTGACGAGGATGATTAGACAGCAAAAAAGGAAAAAAACTAAAAACAACAACAACAACAACAACAAAAGGCCGCCGTGACCTATTCACCCTCCACTTCCCGTCTCAGAATCTAAACGTAGTCACCTTCGAGTAGAGAGGCCGGCCCGCCCACCCACCGCGGGCAGTGCCACCCGCAGATGACACGACGCGCTCTCCACGACCCAACCCAAACCATGAGAATTTGCAACAGGGGAGGAGAAAAGAACCAAAACTTCCAAGGCCCTGCTTTTTTTCTTAAAAGTACTTTAAAAAGGAAATTTGTTTGTATTTTTAATTTACATTTTATATTTTTGTACATATTGTTAGGGTCAGCCATTTTTAATAATCTCGGATGACCAA
>CAUYQU010037546.1:0-14627 GCA_963574635.1 Cheracebus regulus
AAAAAAAAAGAAAAGAGGACTTTGACTTAAGAAGCGTCTCAGTGAAAAAAAGAGTTGGGATCATTTTTTGCTTGACGAAAAGTTCAGTATAGTGCTACAACTGTTAAAACAAACTTTATAGAAGTATACAGGAAAATAAGCATTACTTGCAGTAAATAATGCAATTTTCAGGACAGCTCTCTTAGATAGGCACAAAAACATCCCCATTTTAATACAGCATGAGTCTACAGCACCTCATAGAGCCAGAAACTAAAAAGCTGCTGGAAAATTAACATCAACGGGGTACACCAAAGGGACTGAAGCAGCCAACTGAAGGAGCCCTCAGTGGCCAAAGCTGGAATGCTTCGAGCAACAAAACACAGCAGTACTGGATTATAAATCAAAATACAGATATCCATGCATCTATACTGACAGAAATCTGTAACTCAATAAACAGATGGGAGGAACAGACAAGCCTCCCATGAAGAAGAATTCCAAATAGCTTATGTCGACATACCACTCTTAAGTGTGGGCTGCACACAGTGACGTCCTTCCAATGAGTAGGAAAAGCCGAAATGAGGGCAGCTTCACAGTGGAGAATGCTGACAAACACTCCTTCAGCCAGTACCCACAGTGGTAAGTCCTACTGACTGTATGTGCCCTTGATATGATGGGATGAGAATGGCAGTTTACCTCTGTGTCCTTCCTCTTCCAAACCCGTAACCCCCGTTTAAACATGAGAAAAAAAATCACGAGAAAAACACAACTGAGGGAGCTTCTACCAAATCCCTGACCAGTACTCCCCAGTGCTGTCAAGACCATCAGAAGGAAGAAAAGTCTGAGGAATGGTCACAGCCAGGAGGAGCCAAAGGAGTCCTGATGACTCAATGTAATGTGATGTCCTGGATGGGATCCTGGAGCAGAAAAGATGATATTAGCAAAAAACTAAAAACATCTGAATAAAGTATGGACTTCAGATAATAGCAGTGTATTGATACTGGTCCATTGGTTGTGACAAAGGTACCATATTAAGATATTAATCACAGTGGAAACTGGGTGTAGGGTCTGTGGGAACTCTCTGTGTTATCTTCAGAACCTTTCTGTAAATCTATTGTCAAATAAAAAGTGTATTATAAAGAGAAAAAGGGGGCTTCAAGAAGCCACATTTGGAAGCACAGTCCTGCTTCTGAGGCTGCGACTGATGTCTCTCTCCCCATCAACCTGTAACCCCAGGAGCAAGAGGACAGTGCTGGCGCTGTCATCAGCCCGTCCTGCATCTACACAGTGCCTGGCACACAGCAGGCACTCAATGAACACTTGTGGACAAATGACCGGAAAAACTCATGGGCTTAAGATACATGCCTTAAAACATCTATAGAGCTGTTAGATCAAACGGCCAAATCTAGTTTATTTTGCATAGTTCTAGAGAGGCACTGTCCAGCAAAAGTATAATGTGGGTCACCTATATAATTTAAATTTTTCTAGTAGCCACATTATAAAAGTAAAAGGAAACAGGTAAAATGGATTCTAATAACATTTTATTTAACATAGCCAAAATATTATCCTTTGGACTATAAGAGGAAAACAATAAATATTAAAATGCATTTATATAAATATAAAATGCACTTATGTGTATGTATATATTTTACACTTGCAGCGCTTCTCAGTGTGGACTGGCCACATTTCAAATGTCCAACAGCCACGTGCAGAGTGGCTACTATCTGGGATAGCACAGCACTAGAGGGAAAGACAAGAATTTGGAAATTACATGGAGCCAGGCTGCCTATAAGGGACTGAACCCTGTGTATGTGTGACTGGAAAAAAAAACCTTGGAAAGAGTGATCTCCCCATGACTAGAAGTATCCAAGTTGAGGCTCGGTGACTGCCTGCTGGAAACTGCTGAGAAAGAACTCTTTGATTGGCCTGGCATTTGGACTGGATGAACCCTGAGGTCTTATGCAATTCTTACCCAGGTGAGTCTAGTATTTATGCTCTGGAAGCCTGAAGTCATAATAATAAACATTTGTATGTTGCCTTACAGAATGCAAAAGGCCAATCTCTCTTCCAGTGTTGCCCGGTAGATATTGTTCACTCTCTGTCCTGAGATGAGGAAACAGAGGCTCAGAGTGGAGAAAGAGAACTTTACACAATGCTTGGCCCCATCCCAAGGTGGATGACGGGGGCATGGACACCCAGCTCAGTACAGGCTGTCTATCCAGGGAAAACTGTCTTGGAGCCCCAGACCAACCACGCAAGTTCTGTGCACACTCAGCAACTTGGGGTGAGGACAGTTGAGGATATGGCAATGACCAGGGACAGGGGCAGTGTAGGGCATCACTTCTGCTCTGAATTCGAGAACCGTGGAGCCCAGGGGTTAGGAGACCAGAGCTTGCTTTACTCACAAAAGCTGTGTCATTTGGTCTTTAAAGTCACATCCTTGTGAGGTCATCACCAACTGCTCCCCAGCACATCCGCCCAAAATAGTACTGACATCTGGATGTTTTTTTAAAAAAAGACTCATTGCTGTAGAATCACAAAGAACATCTAACCCTCATCAAGCAGCACTTTTGTTTCCGTCCAGCTTGAACTAACAGAAGACGGAGGAAAACATCAATGGAAAATATGTGTCTTTTTTGAAGAGTTAATCTGCTGGTTTCACGGCTGTTTCTTCTACTGTTTCTCATCTCTCAGAGACAAGCATGAACCGGGAACACACAAGACTTGTCACGTAGCTGTTCATTTCAAAATGGGGTCGGAAAACAAGATCTCATGCTCCAAAGCCCCTCCTTGATTCGTATTCCCAACTGAATCTCCTGGTCTTAGCACACTCTCCCTCCCTCTCCAGGTTTGGCTCCCAATAAAATTGGAATAAAAATATTCCAAATTAAAAAATCCCTGCAATTATACTTTCAAACCTGATTTGGTTCCATTGAGCAAATCCATGAGGTCTAACGAATCCCTTCCTGTGCCCTGATGATTCCTACTGCTCACAAGATGAAGTCTAAATGCGCCCAGCAACTCTTGCTCTGCCTTCCAATGCAGCCCAGGCTACAGGCATGCCGTCCAAAAGCTGTTAGTTACCTGAGGGTAACATACATCCTAGCCTCTGTGACTTCACACACGCTGTTGCCTCTAATGACATCCCTCCATCCACCCCTGACCTGAAAAATCACACCTCTGTCTCTAGTTCCAGCTCAAACGTTACCGCTGCCCTGAAGCCTTCACCTCACCATGGTCCCTGAGCATAATACATGCCTGACTTAATTCCCCTGGTTATTTGCACCTCTATCATAGCAAGATAAATACACAAGAAAATTGTAGGTCATAATACTATGGAGAAAACATAACAGGTTTATGCGACAGTGCAACATGGGGCAAGAGGCAACTTTGGATGGGTCAGAGAGGTCTGCTTTAAGAAGGTGGGTTTGGGCTGGGGCCTGAGAGGCAAGAAGATTGTGTCTGAGGGCTGAGTGTCGCCCGTGGAGGGAAGAGCATGTGTGAATGTCTTCGGTGGGAGTGAGGCTGATGGATGTCAGGGACAGCAAGAGGCACCAGGAGGCTGCAGCAGCCAAGCTGTGACAGCACAGCAGGACCCGGGCTGAAGAGGAAGGCAGTGTCCCCAGCTGTGATAAGCAGTCAGAGCTCTGTCCTCTGTGGAACAGGAAGGCACCAGAACATTTTTGGCAGGGACATGACCTAAAAGATGCTCTGGTTGCTGAGTAACAGCTTATAGAGTGGACACATGACATAGTGGCAGTGACGGTGGTCAGGATGAGCACAGTGGACAGAAGTTAAGAGATGTGATGGGCCAGGGTGTCATTTGGAGACAGAGTTGAGAGCCTTTACTGACGGATAAGGTGTGGGTAGTGAAGGCAAGGACTGGTATCCACTTCCCAACCATACCTGCGTGAGTTCTCAGAGAGCAGGAAGCACTGCCTGAATCCGTGGATGGTAGCACCGTGCGTCCGCACACAGGGACGGTGTGACGACGTCGGATCTGCTCAGACAAGCCTGAAAATGCGTTCCCTAGGTGTCTCTGCTTCCACTCTTCTTAAAGCTCGCAATAGATTGCCTTGTCATCTGTCTGGTCTCAAACAAGCCATCCCTCTGTGGCCTGTAACTCCCCAGGGCAGAGTGTCCAGCCCACGGAGGTGCACTGTCCATACCTGCTGGAGGCACTGAAGAGGCCACAGGTGCCAAGACTTTCGAAACCAAGAGCAAAGGCAGCAACACCAGAAAAAGCCCACTAGACCAGAAGGTCAAGGCCACACTCGTTTGGATGTGACCGTCACCTAAGTGTGTGGCTTAGAGATCAGTAGCATTGACTATTGGTCACCGGTCAGGAGGCAATAAGCCCTGGAAACCCTGCAGACAGCCCATAGTTCTGCGCATCTGGGGGCCTGTTGCAGTCCTTTCAAGCTGGAAGCAATTGCACCAACATTCACTGCTCTTTCAGGTTCTGAAGGCTTCTCTCATTAAAAAACTCATGAGCAGCTTGTGCTCTTGCTCAGAGATGCCAGTGTCACTGCACATTACTAAGCTGTCACTTCTTTTTTTCCTCCCCACTCCCTAGCTGTGCCTGAAACAATTCCAGGAATATTTCCTCCCAGATGTCTTCCTGAATGCCCTGAATGTCAGTAATCTCTTGGAAATTGGCCGCCACTGCTGTTAATGTTGGGTTGTCAGACCTCTAACAGCCTTTGGATTTGTTGTGGCCTATTAACTAGCTAACTCTTCATTAAGTCTTGGTAAAGATCAATTTCTGGGGGGCTGATCTGGCTCCACTCGTTTACTAAATGGAAGAAACAGATGTGTCTGCCCTCATCTCCAGTGGTTTCGCTTTGTAGGGTGCTGTGGCCTAGGCACTGGCTGGTAAAATCTTTGCCCCAAGGTGTTGGGCAGAATTGGCCTCTGTTGCCATGGTGAGAGCAGGGCAATGGTAGCTTAGGGCAGCTGCAAGAGCTCAGAGGTACTGGAGGAGCCAATCACTTCCTCCCCTCACCTACCCCGCTCTGAACACACATCACTTATTGGTCCCTGAGCAAATGAATCACCTGAGCTGGGCCAATCACATTGTTTCTCCTTGGAATCTGGATCTCAGAAGCAGAGACTAAGGGGACTTTAATATGATCAGGGGCTGGGACTGGCTACTGCAGAGAGGGGAGGAGAGGCCAGGAGAAGCCACTGTGCGGAACGACACAGGCATGAGCTGCCTGTAAACTATCCAATTGTACCCTTAAAATAAACTTTTTCAGTGGGTTTCTTTTCCTTGTAACCACTTATCCCTAAGATCATGGGTTTTGATGGCAGACCATCCTGGAATCAAACCTTGGTCATAGCACTTCATACATTATCCTTTAACATATAACCAGCCTTAGGCTTCCTCATCTGTAAAATGGGGCTAAAGCCAATCATTTCATGGAGTTACTGTGAGGATTAAATGAGTCACCATTGGTGAAAGAACCTGCCTCACAGCAATAAACAAACTGTTGAATGCACACAGTGCTCTAAAGCGGCGTTTTTTTTTTTTGTTTTTTTTTTTTTGAGAGTCTCACTCCGTCACCCAGGCTGGAGTGCAATGGTGCAATCTTGGCTCCCTGCAACCTCCGCCTCCCGAGGTCAAGCGATTCTCCTGCCTCAGCCTCACCAGTAGCCGCGATTACAGGTGCCTGCCACCACACCTGGCTAATTTTTGTATTTTTAGTAGGGATGGGGTTTCACCATGTTGGCCAGGCTGGTCTCGAACTCCTGACCTCAGGTGATCCGCCTGCCTCAGCCTCCCAAGTGCTGGGATTACAGGTATGAGCCACTGCTCCTGGCCAGCAGTGGTTCTTAATGGAGGGAGAGGAAGAATTACCTTCCAGCAGACATTTGACATATCTGGAGATATTTTTGGTGGTCACATGGCAGGGGGCTGCTACTGGAATCTAGTGGGTAGAAGGCAGGGACACTGCTAAACATTCTGCACAGGTTACCTCCCAACAGCAACAACCACATTTCACAACAGCAGGACTGGGGAGCTTCCGGGACTTCCCCAGAAGAGGAGAGTGACGGCAGCCCAACTTCAGAGTCCAGTGGGGTACAACAAACTCAATTCTATCAGAACTGGCTGCCAGGTCCCTGGACTGACGTTTGGGGTAGGGATGGCAGAATAAATCCAGGCAATGTTAAAATGTGGGTGCTAGAATGATATACTGGGGTTCTGGGGAGGTCTGTGGCAGTTTAAACAGATTCTAGCTAACAATCAGGTGCAGAGCAGAGAAGTGGTTCCTGTGGAGAAGGGCCTGTCAAAGGCTAGCAAGGTGGCAGTCCTGGCCCCCAAGCAAATGGCTGTGCTCCATTAGGGGCAGAGAAAGGCGACAGCTCCCCCTGTAGTTCAGTGAGAACATCATCATCCTGGGGACCCAACCTCAGCTCTGGAGATCCCAGGTTCTGGGCAATAATGCTCAAGCAGGCTTCACTCGATGCTCAGATGAAGCACCTGTACATTGCCAGGCTGGAGGAAGATGGACTCAGGCATGGATGACACTGAAACTGCAGCTGGTGGTGCAAGGGACTCAGGCTGTGCAAGAAGAGGCTCAAGCCCGTAACTAGGCTGATTACAAACCAATGAAAGCATTCTCACTTCAAAAGATGCAAAGGATGAACGACTCAAATTGTACAGGTTTTGAGTGGCACAGGTTTTGCCACTTTAAATAGTGGGGCCATAAACACCAAGTTCACTGCATAACCTGCATATATATATATATACATACACACACATACACACACACACACACACACACACACACACACACACACACACACACACACACACACACACAGCCAAAGGCAATGGTTTTCAATGTATGGTCCCCAACCAGTAGCATCAGTATCCCTGAGAGATTAGAAATTCACAGGGCCCTGGCCAGCCCTACTGAAAATAGTCTGAGAACCACTTACCTAAAGAAAAAAGACCTAGGTAACAGGCAATGAAACGTTGAGATTTTAACTCTCTGGGGAATGAAATCCTAAGATGGGACTGTATCCTTCTCATAGCTCTGCTCTACTTGAAGTAAATCAAGGAATTCACAGTTGAGCTAAATGGGGCTTCACAGCTGATTCATCAACACTGACGCAGTACAGTGCCTTGCAGAAACTGCAGCCTTGAACGAGACAGCCAGTATTGCATTTCGGTACAGCTACAGATTCTGATACATGTACACAGAAAAGGTAAGCCTCAATAACAAAGAAAACACTTTTTTTATTTTTTTGAGACAGAGTCTCACTCTGTCACCCAGGCTAGAGTGCAGTGGCATGATCTCGGCTTACTGCAACCTCCACCACCCAGGTTCAAGCGATTCTCCAGCCTCAGTCTCCGAAGTAGCTGAGATTACAGGTGACCACCAAAACATCTAGTTTGTTTTTTGGGTTTTTTTTGTTTTTTTGTTTTGGTATTTTTAGTAGAGACAGGGTTTCACCATGTTGGCCAGGCTGGTCTCAAACCCCTGATCTCAAGTAATCCACCCGTGTCAGCATCTTAAAGTGCTAGGATTAGAGGCACGAGCCACCATGCCCAGCCGACAATCATTTTTTTAAACACGTCTTTATGTGTACACTGTAGGCTGTCCAATGTAGCTTACAACCCGAAACTGTAGATACTTCTTAAACCTCCTCGTTTCTTTATGAAATGAGAAAATCCCTTGTAGCTTTGATTAGGTCTAAGGTTAACCCTAATGTATACATCGGACACCTAGAAGGATCTTATAAGCCAGTTGGAAAACAGTAATAAGACAAATGAAAACATCCCTTCCCTTCATTAAGGCTTAGAGCTTGCCCACAGAGGCACACCAGTATACTGTCAACACCACCTCAAGAGGACAGAGTGATGCAGGTTGGATTTGGGATCAAAGGCTGAGCCAAGTCTGGACCTTATATCCTAGCAACTGGGTGACTGAAGTCAAATGACTTGGGATATTGACAATTTCTACTTTGCAAGGAGGCTCTGAAGGCTTACATGAGAATGGGAAGTACTAAGTATAGACGCTGGCACTCAGCAGTAGCTCAATAAATGCACCTTGCCTCTGCATTACAAAAAGTGCTAAATCCTATAATGTCTAAAACAAATGACTAGAGATAGGAAATAGGGACACTTGTTATTTATAATGCTGAAAAGCTAGAAGCCACAAAATGACCTAGAGTAGAAGACTGACTAAATAAATCCATTGCACATCCATGTGATAGGCTGTTATAAAGCTATTAAAAATGCTACTTAAAGACAAATTAGAGGGATAGAAAAAATTTCATATTATAGTGGTTAAAGATATATAAATAGCATAGTATCAGTTACGTAAAAATCATATTACTCTATATATGCATACACATTTATTTCTTTGAAAGATACATACACATTATAATGGTAATTTCTGGGTGGTGAAATTATAAGTGATTTTTATTTCTTATATATGCTTTCTGTTCTTTAAAACGTTTTCCAATGAGCAGGTGTTACCTAAGAGACAACATATTTTCATTATTAATTTAAGAAGAGGGAGCAAAATCTGAGCCAAGGCTTGGAGGATGGCTGGAGGTGAGACATGGGAGAACGCTTACAGAGTGTGTTCAGGCCAAGGAGAAGCAGAAGGAACCACAGCGCAGGTGTTGTGAGGGGCTGGGGGACAATCTTCGAAGACCTGCTTCTTGGAAGCCAGAGAGCATGCCAGGAGTCAAGGGAAGGAAGAATCGATGGACAGATCGGGTAGCATTTGGGCAGAAGCTGGAGCATCAGACAGGCTGGACTTGAGGCAACAGTAGGCAGAAGAGCCACTGCAGCTTCCTGAGCAGGGGACGACTTACGAAGAGCAATTCCGTGGGCTGCCTCCGGCTCTGAGTGCAGGATGGCCTGAAGACACATGGGCCTCGGAGGAGGATGATGAGAAGCCCTGACGGTGATGGGATCTGGAGGAAGGAGCTCCAGAGTGGGGATGCCTCCAGGGATGAAGATCCATCAAGACTTCCCGCCCACTGGGCTATGAAGGGAAAGGCTAGGAGAAGGGAGCGAAGGGTGCCGCTTGTTTGCTCGCCTGAGAGAATGAGCATGTAGTAGGGCTGTCACTGAAACCCACAATGGGAAGAGATTTTATCTAGTGATCTAGAATACGTCTGCATCTGGGTCCTGTCTGAACAGGGTTAGAGATGAGTTCCCAGAGAGAGCAAGGAACAGGGGTTCATGAAATTGGTTTCAGGAGGTACACATCATTCAAGAGCTGGCAAGGAAGAGCAGAACCAGAGAGGGATGAAGCAGTGTGGGGACTGAGTAGGAGGGAAGCCAGGGCTGCCCTCCCTCCTGGAAGCCAAGGCAGGAGAGCATCCCCTGGAGGGTTATGGTGTAGATGAGGCAGAAGCCACTGGTGGGGCTGACTCTAGATCCTAAGAATTCATATCAGGGCCTATGAAGCTGCCAGATACAGTTACAGAAGGAGTAGCAGAGAACTGGACTGAAGCTGGAAGGAGTAGCTGGGTCTACAGAAAAGTTCCTTTTCAGTCAGGTGAAGCAGAAGCATGCAGAACGTGCTGGAAGGCAGGAAGGAAGCAGGTTCCCAGGGGAATGGGAAAACTTGCAGGAGCAAGAGGAGGAGGGAGGCATGAAGAGATGCTGCAGCTTCTCTGAGTTCCCCTGGACTGATCTCTACAAGGAGGGTTATAATTTTGACCTCTCGGGGTTTGAGTAAGAACTGAATGAATTAACTCATGCAAAACAGCCAAGACAGCTGACATGCCATCTATGAAAGCGGTTGTCATTATGTGGAAATAAAGAAAATGGATAAGATGCAGTGGGTTGAAAAATGTGAACCAGGAACCAGGTGGGAACTTCAGCTAAGGAAAAAATACCAGTGAAATACAACTTCTCTATGCACAGAGTCTGTTGAAAAGCTGCCATTCAAATGCAGGCAATACCTGAACAAAAAGGTATCAAAGCGTGTTTAGGCTGTGGGGTTGGACTGGACTGGATGGCTCAAGGTTCTTACAGTGGAATTGATGTGCACAGCCCACCTGGGCCAGTGAGGGGCTGGCAGTCCTGAGATTTGGGGCCTGCTATCTCTGGTTATACAGGCAGAGCAAGAGCACCGGTACTGTGTGATATTTAATTCTCACTGGCTGTTTGGTCTCTGTTTGTTTTTGTGGCCTGCAATTAAAGAGAGAGAGTGTCTATAATCCCATGGGCAAGGCTGTCCACAAAATCTATACTGTATCTTAGCTTTGTGGGTCAAACAGGTTCAAACACTCCCTCCCATCCACCTGCCCTTGGGGCTTAGCCAGGTCTAGGAAGCTGGCTCTGGTCAAGGAGTAAGGTCAACTGACATCACAGACAGCAAACAGTTAGTAGTTGACCAACTACTGGAATCACAGCTCAAACAACTGGGCCAAACGACTCTCGGCAGATCAAACAGCCATGTCTGTGACAACTGCATAAAGTTAGGTCCCAACAAAAATCACAATTAACCCAGAACCGAAGGGCCCATCCTAATCATCTCATTTCTTGAATCTCTCTTATCTTCTAATGATTCTGTGGCCACTTGAGTCATCCTTCTAAAACACACACCTTAAAACCTGCTGATGACTTCCTATGGCCTAAAGATCACCTGACACCCTAGGGGTGGAAACCGGTCCCAAAACACACCATCAACTTTTTCCTTCTCCTAAGCCTGTCCTAGGCTTGCTGATTTCTCAGTGTGCCTTGTGCTTTCACTGTCCTAGATTTTCACATCTTCTTTGCATGGAAAGGCTGCCCTCCTCCCTCGCTATCTAGTGAGCACTACCCACTCTTTGAGGCACATTAAAGTCACACCTTCTCTGTGGCACCTTCTCAGACCTCCACCTCCATGTTACAATCAATGGCCCATTTCTCTGTGCTCTGTAGAATGTGGGCAATGCTGGGTTTTTCTGTGAGCTCCTCCAAAGCAGAAGGTGACTCTGCAATTTCCCAGTGCCTGGTGTGGGGCCTGTAGCAATGCTCTTAAGTGTTCAGCAGGTAGGAGAATAAGCTAAGCAGACAGACAGCCTCATTCCTACATCAACTGGCCCAACTGTGTGGAGACCCTCAAAATCATTTTCTAGACGGCATAATAAAACAGCCATAGCTGATCCCTTAAGTCATTCTCCACTTCTGTCTGGAACAGTCAACCTCTTTTTCCTTTTACAATTAATCTTAAGTTCACTAGGCAAGATGATCTGAGGTTTGCACAGCCTCTGCCTGGCAAATTTCTGACACCGCGTGAATGTTAAATGGTAGCAGTAAAAAGAAAGAGTAAAAGTGTTTACTCAAGGAAAGATGCGAATAGCTTGCTGTAGATGGGAAACAGCATCAACGACTGAAACCGTCTGGCTGGCAGAGGACAGGGCAAGAATGCAGAGGGCACCATTAAAGAACCCCAGAGTCACGTGGGGCTCATCTGAGACCTCTCAGACCTCCTGCCTGCTTCTATCCACTCTTTGGAAGGTACATTCTGCTCATTGTTTGGTTTGAAGGTAAGTCTCATGGCCATTAAATTAAATAACACCCTCCCACCACACTTCCTGCCAGCCCTCCAATTAAATGATTAGAATGTGATAAACATCATTTAGCTAGGAATCTACAGCATACAGATTGGCTAAAATATTAAAATTAAATATTTAAATGTCATTTCACTTACCCTCTGTGTTTATGTGCTTCTAGTTCTGAATTCTTTGTGTACCTAGGATGATGGTTCATCTCCTTGGACCTCTGCAGGTCTGATTTCTAACACAGGTAACATGTAGGAAGGATGGGGCAGGCTCTAATAAGCGGACAATCCCTCAGATCCTGTAACTATGATTTGAATCACACACATATACACATATATGCAGTGAAACCTGACATCTCCATCTGCATTTAAGATGTATGGGTTGAAAAGACCACATAGTTCATTCTAGACTACATCGGCTACTGTAGTCTACTGTTGCTTTTCCTATTCTCTGAATTCATAGCATCCAAAAAAATAAAATAAAATAATAATACCAGCACAACTTAGTCTTCTGCTGTATATCAGCCAATTTCTCAAAAGTTCTGTCCATTTGGCAACCATCTGATTCATGTGCTGAAGTCTCACCTCCCAGAAAAGGGCTTCTAGTCTTTATGCTGGGAAATACAAATATTCTGTGTCTCCCTCCCTGCCCCTGCAATGCCTGTTTTGCAAGATGCGTGCCCTGGATAAACACCTGTTGACTGATGGAAACAGAGCTGTACTGCACATGCACAAAAGGGTTAGGAGGAACAAAGCACTGTCATTCATCTTAGGAAAGCTGGAAAAATCCAGTTCTACTTCCTGTCCAAGGTTGTTAAAAGGGAAGGGGGCTAGGCATTAATATTTCCTGAGGCTTCCTATAGACTAGACACTTTCTACAACAACATCACATTCACTGTAATCCTCATAGCAACCCCATGAGATGGCCATCACGAAAGAGGCAGAAAGTCTGAGGTCAGCTGGATCCAGGCCCCACAGAATGTTGGGAAGAGTGAGGACACATTGCTGGAGGTCTTCCCAAGTCCAGATCCCAGACTCAGTCAACTTCAATTTCTACATGTTTCATCTGAAAATGGTCATTTTAAACAGCTCCACAGACGCTTTTGATGTTTGAGACCCACAGTCAAAGGACAGTAATTAAAGAAGGCTGAGGCCCATTCTGTTCTCCTTCAGAGCCACCCCACCTGACATTATAAGCCATAACCACCCTAATATCCCAAGGTGGCCTATTATCACAGGCTGTGGGAGAGGGGGGTAGTACTGTCCAGGCACATACCACTTGCTCCTCATAATTGCACATGCAGAGCGTCAAGTAGGTTCTCAGGAAAGGAGGACACCAGTGTCATGGTAGGACGCTGCTCTTGGAATATGGATGGGTTTAGAGTTCACGATTCCATGCTGATTGCTCTATGACAAGATCTTAGGAAGGAGGCCATTCAGTGGGAAGCATGACCCACGTCCTTTTCTTTAGCATCCTCTGCCTTTGGCCACTACCTATTTCCTGGCCTGAGACTTGGGGAAGATAACATGATTGCCCTCACTTCACCCTGGAATATCTCTGGGAACAACAGATTCAGATGCCGATTAGAAATCAGGATCTCCAAAACTCACAGGCCTGGCATGATAACCAACATCTGAACAGAACCTGAAATACTCAGAGAACTGACCTGTCTGCGTGCTTTTGAATAGACATTACAATTTTTTACAATATTTGGCTTCTTGAAAAGATTTAGGTAACACATGCAGAATCAGCATTAATGAAGCTGAATGTCAAAATTGCATGTGTCCTTTAATTTTTAATTGTTTACTCTAAGTTCTGGGATACAAGTACAGAATGGGTAGGTTTGTTACATATATACATGTGCCAGGGTGGTCTGCTTCACCTGTCAACCCCCTCATCTAGGTTTTAAGCCCTGCATCCATTAGCTATTCGGCCTAATGCTCTCCCCCTCCTTGACCCCTGGCCCCCAACTGACCCTGGTGTATGATGTTTCCCTCCCTGTGTCCATGGGCTCTCATTGTTCAACTCCCACTTATGAGTGAGAATATGTGGTGTTTGGTTTTCTGTTCTTGTGTTAGTTTGCTGAGAACAATGGCTTCTAGCTTCATCCATGTCCCTGCAAAGGACATGATCGCATTATTTTTACGGCTGTATAGTGTTCCATGGTGTATATGTACCACATTTTAAAAATCCAGTCTATCATTGATGGGCATTAGGGTTGATTCCATGTCTTGGACATTATAAATAGTGCTGAAATAAACATATGTGTGCATGTGTCTTTATAGTAGAATGATTAATATTCCTTTGAGTATATACCCAGTAATGGGATTGCTGGGTGAAGTGGTATTTTTGGTTCTAGATCCTTGAGGAATCACCACGCTGTCTTCCATATGAATGAAATAATTTACATTCTCATCAACAGTGTAAAAGTGTTCTTATTTCTCCACAGTCTCACCAGTATCTGTTATCTCATTGTCTTTTGACTTGCATTTCTCTGATGATCAGTGATATGGAGCTTTTCTTCATATGTTTGATGGTCGTGTAAACGTCTTCTTTTGAGAAGTGTCTGTTCATATTCTTTGCCCACTTTTTGATGGGGTTGTTTTTTTCTTGAAAATTTCTTTAAGTTTTTTGTACCTTCAGGATATTAGACTTTTGTCAGATGGGTAGATTGCAAACTTTTTCTCCCATTCTGTAGGTTGCCTGTTCACTCTGATGATAGTTTCTTTTGCTGTGCAGAAGCTCGTTAGTTTAATTAGATCCCATTTGTTAATTTTGGCTTTTGTTGCAATTGCTTTTGGTGTTATCATCATAAAGTCTTTGCCCATGCCTGTGGCCTGAATGGTATTGCCCAAGTTTTCTTCTAGGGTTTTTCTGGTTTTGGGTTTTATATTTAAGCCTTTAATCCACCTTGAGGAGGAAGGGGTCCAATTTCAGTTTTCTGCATATGGCAGGACAGTTTTCCCAGCAGCATTTATTAAATAACGAATCCTTTCCCCATTGCTTTTGTCTTGTTTGTGAAAGATCAGATGGCTGTAGATGTGTGGTGTTATTCTGTTCTGTTCCATTGGTCTATACATCTGTTTTGGTAACAGTACCATGCTGTTTTGGTTATTGTAGCCTTGTGG
>CAUYQU010037547.1:0-11660 GCA_963574635.1 Cheracebus regulus
GTGGCTCCTCTGCCGGGAATCTCCCGGTCTGTGGGCTACAAAAATTCGTCGGAAAGTGCGGCGTCCACTCGTTCTCTGCGCTTTCACTGGGAGCTACATTCCTGAGCTGTTGCTAATCGGCCATCTTGGATCTCTCCTCTAATTTTTGTATTTTTAGTAAAGATGGGGTTTGCCATGTTGGCCAGGCTAGTCTCAAACTCCTGACCTCAGGTGATCTGCCTGTCTTAGCCTCCCAAAGTGCTAGGATTACAGGCGTGAGCTCACTCATATTTCACTGCCCAAATCAGTCAATGGGATGGGGATATGTAATCCCTCTGCAGGAGGGGAAACAGCACATCTGAAATGCAGTGATACAAATCTATCCCAGAAAAACATTTGTTTCAACTTGAAAAGCAGCTGTCTTCTTTAGAGAGGACATTTACTTTCTAGTTTGACATACACTTCTCTTCATTCATTACACTTTGTATATTACACTAACTCCCTGCAGGAATTTAACTTTACAACCCCTTTTAGTAGGGGTTGTAGAAAGAATGAATACATGAGTAAATGAATAAACCCTTCTGTTTATTATGGCATGGGTGAAAACTGGCTTCTTGAGATGCATTCCCTCAAACCAAGCCCTGGCTGGTCACTCACTGCCTTTTCTGGGGCACCCTGCCTGGACTATCTCCACTAGGGACAACTGCATTCGCTGAACAGGATGGAAAACACCTCCACGCAGATGCCCGCAATTACAGCACAAACAAAGTGACTGAGCAGCTATGACTCAGGGCAGGTTGGTCAACATTTATGAAACAGGTGGGGCTCTTTAGGAACCAGGAGGCAGTGTCCGTGGTAGCCAAGGGACACTGTTAGGTGAGAAAACATGCTGGGTGCAGCCTCATTATTTTTTAAATGGCCTTGGGATCAAATATTCATCTCGAATGCCTTGTCTCCCATAGTGGCAAGAAAGAGGAGTCTCTTTGCTTTGTTGATGGACTCGGGCATGGAGCGTTGTTTCCTTTGTATTGTAAAGGTTTAGCTTTTTTCTAAACCATTGTCTCTAAGAGACCTAGATTGTGAATTATTTGTAAGATAATCTCTTGTCTCAAGTAGCATTGGTTCTGCTACTTCCCTTCCACCAGGCTACTAGATTTTTACATGATCTCCTCCTATACCAGTGTTCCTATTTGAAAACTTGAGATGACATCATTCTAATTTTAGCCATGTCCCAAATCTTCCCCTTTTTCTGATTCTCATCTGTTCACACTCTCATATGTGTCTCTGTGTGTATGTAAATATCTATATCAATGTCATTATTTCTTCCAATGAACATTTATTACGTTAGACCTCTGGGCTCAAATGATGGGCAAGATAAGAATGGGTGCTGGCCCTCTGAAGCCCAGAGTCCTACCAGGAAGGCATACCAATAATATGAAATTGTTGGGATAAATTCTACAATAAAAGGAGTTCAGAGAGCAGAGAAAGCCTGAACTCAGACCTGGAAGGTTCAGCGACAACTTCCCAGAAGAGATGACATTTAAACTAAAACCCAAAGATCAGTAGTAATTAGTGAGGCAACTCCAGGCAACAGAAACAACCGTGAGAGGATCCAGAATACAAAAAGAGCATGTAATCTGTAAGGAGTGAACGAGTCTATTTCAGCTAGAACACCAGTAGGAAGAGCAGGGTGCAAAGCAGGTGGAGGGGAAATAGAGAAGGAGCTAATGAGGAAAGCAAGGGCCAGATCTTGTAAGGTTTTACATGCTCTGTAAAACAGCTGGAACTTCATTCTGAGTGAAGCAGGAAGTCAATGATGGATTTTAAGCAGGAGGGTGATATGATCCGATTTACATTTACTCCATGGGGCTATTCAAAACACTTAGCAGCCCAGAAGTCTTGGCACTGACCCATCAGAAGAGAGGTAAACAGGGTCCTGAAGGCATCTGTTTCTTTCTAGGCATTCCCCCGTTGGTTGCTGGAGATCTGAAGTGTCCCGGGTAAGAAGTAGGGCTGTCTAGAGGACAGGGAGCTCGGGACAGTGTACTGTATGCTAATCATTTGCCAATGCATTGATTAGATCTAAAAATATACATACGAGAAGGATGAAGGAATGCTACACAAGCCAAGGTTGCCTTTTTGGATGATAAAATTCGTGCTCTTGTTGAGAAGTATCTTAATGTTTTGACAACGAGTATGACTGTCCTGGGGCGTAACAGCTAAGTGTATGTCCTAATGTCTGCACAGTACATAAAAGCCGCGATTATATTTTGAAAAGTTAACCAATGCTCTTTCCTGTCATCATCAGTATGTTATCCAATGACCCTTCTCTACTTGAGTGGTCAGACCACAGGTAGTTGAAAGCAGAAGAAAGGCTTTTAAGTTTCAAAAGCCTGAACCCTGGAGGGTCATGGGCCTCAAGAAAACAAACATGAGTCAGACCAGGGTTTCTTGTCTTCAAGACTCCATAAAAGGGAAAGGGAGGAAGGAGAGAGCTTGGGCATTGGGGATAGCTGCCACTTAACACCATTAGAAGCCACAGAAACTCCGGAAAGAAATCAGAGCTGGGAATCAGCTCTGTTTTGAATGTTCACCCAAGAAGCCATCAAGGAACTAAGGGGATGAATAGCTACAATTCAGTCACAGGAAACAGTATCTCCCTGCTTGCCTCCCAATACTTTATTATTATTAAGCATTATTTAAGCCTCCTGGAATTTAAAAAAGAAAAAGTCAGGCTCTAAAACCCCAGTTATAAAAGGCATTCTTAGGGTAATTGAGGGATTTTAACTATAAACTAGATTTTAGATGATATTATGAAAATTATCGTTAATTTTCTTAACCATGGTAATGGTAATTCAATTATGTAGAAGAAAGTCATTTTTCTTAGGAAAATGCATGCTGGAGTATTAAGAGGTAAAGTGTCATAATTTCTGACAAATTATTTTCAAAGAGAGAAAGCAAATATAGCAAAATGTTAACAATTGATCTAAGAGGGGTATGTGGATGCTTATTGTATTATTTCTGTAACTTCTATATATTTTAACTTTTTAAATATACAACTTTTATAATAAAACTCATAATTGTAATTATAAATACCAGAAGTCATGAGAAAAAAATGTTGATGCAATAATAAGTTAAAATGTTTTAAGTAGGAGAAAGAACGGCTTGCACTGAGCATAGTCATAAACTAGTAAAAACATACACATGAAAAAGATGAAGGCAATGCAAGTAATAGTTGTTGAGTTAGAATGGTGGGGTTATTGCTAGCGTTTTCCCCTATTTTGCATCGTTTCTGTACTTTGTGATATTAAAAAATTACTTTAAAATGTTACCTTTAAAAAAGGGGAGTGACAGCTCCTCAGAGACCCAGAAATACCATCTGACTCAGCAATCCTATTACTGGATATATACCCAAAGGATGATAAATCATTCTATTATAAAGATACATATGTTCATTGCAGCACTATTCACAATAGCAAAGACATGGAATCAACTCAAATGCCCATCAATGATAGACTGGATAAAGAAAATGTGGTACGTATAGCACTATGGAATACTATGCAGCCATAAAAAGGAATGAGATCACGTCCTTTGCAGGGACATGGATAGAGCTGGAAGCCATTATCCTCAGCAAACTAATTCAGGAACAGAAAACCAAACACCACATATTCTTATTTGTAAGTAGGAGCTGAACAATAAGAACACATGGACACAGAAGGGGAACAACACACATTGGGGCCTGTTGTGGGGGCACTGGGGAGGAAGAGCATCAGGGCAAATAGCTTATGCATGTAGGGCTTAATACCTAGGTGATGGGTTGATCTTTGCAGCAAACCACTATGGCACACATTTGCCTATATAAAAAACCTGCACATCCTGCACCTGTATTCTGGAACTTAAATTTATTTTTTCAATAAAGGGAGGAAAGTGGAGAGAAGAGATTCTGAACTGACTGAGATCAGGTTATCAACCACCCAACATAATGGGATATCAGAATAAAATTTTAATTGAATTATGGAAAAGTAAGAAAGTGGCTTTACAGTTATTCTGGGTTAGTAGCCCAAGAGTTTACACATGCCAGGTTTACTAGATGCCAGCAATAGAAACCAACTCTGGCTCCTTTAAGCATTTTGGGGATGAGGACGGAGCTCATAGAATGACCAGGAAAGCTGGAGCCAAGTCTGGCAAGCAGCCAGGACCTCTGCCAAATTCAAGCAGCAAGAGCCAGCTCAGGGAAGCCAGGACTGCAGCAATCACCTAGCCAAGGGCACTACAGTTTAGACCTCGGCCCCTGCTAGCCCTGGGCACTGAGTGCTGCCATTGGCACCATTATTGCCCTCTAGAAACCCACTGCTGCTCCTGCCACCTCCATAACTGATCCTCCATTGCCTCTATTCTGCATGACACCGATTCCATTTCAAAGTCTCACACAAGTGCATCTAACTGGCCAACTCCATGTCACATGATCACACCTGAGCTGCAAAGGATCCTGAGAAGGCAAATACCTCATCTTCGAAGCTTCTTTTGCAAGAGGAGGGTTCCGCCTCCCCCCAAGACTCATACAATGGGAAATTTTCCAAATAGTGGATGCAGATTCTAACACTGGGCAGCCAAAAAAATGACAAATGTCACCACACAGCTGTTTCTGCTACAATAATTGCAGCAGACACAGGATAGGAAAAAATAAGAGCATGATTTGGCCTCTGCTCTCAAGATGCAATTTTGAAAGTGGAGGCTACATCTTATGCTTCTTTGCTAATCCATGGTGCTTGAGTAAACTCTCAATAAGTGTTTGCTAAATAAACAAAAATAAATGAACAATCTTCCTTGGATAACTCAAATGACCCCTTTGCAGCCAGGGGACTACACAAAATAAATCTTCAGGACCTTCTAGCAAGAAGATTTTTGGGGTGTATGATCTTGCCTGAGAATGGCTGAGACTCACAGTGATCTTTCAGAAACCGTCTGTGAACCAGAAGCTAGAGTAAAACTGTACAGATTCACTAAGACTTAGCACAACCCAAATACTATATTTTTAAAATGGATCCACCTAGAAATCCACTTCAGATTGAGTCTAAATCTAATCATCCTCTAAAACAATTGAACAAGAATGAAATTTGTTTTGTCCCTGCTTAAGGTTGAATTTTCTTATCTTTTAAATGAAAAGCACAATGCCATTAGTTTTGGTCAGACACTGGCATGTGGTGCCATACTGGGCTGCTGTGTCACAGCACACACCAGCAATAATTGTATAAATATGTTCTTCCCAGCTGCCTACCTCTGAGCTTGAATCAATTTCCGTTCACACTTTGCACATTTCGTGCCAAAAGGCTGCCATGAGGAGTACTAAGGGTTGGTGTGAAATCACTTGTTCTGCTGATCTTTAAACATAAGTAAGAATCACCTCTCCTTTCGGTGGTTTTGGCCTCAGTTCGACTAGATGCAAAGTTGCTAGATTCTGTTCAGTCTCTGGACTTTTCATTAATCTGTCCATTCAACAAATTTATATCACCTGCCTTCTATGGGTCAAGAACTATGCTAATCCTGGGGATACAGCCGTGATCAGAAAAGAGATGGTCCTTGAATTCATGACACTTACATTGTAGACGGAGATCCATAAATGAATGTGCAATTACAAAATGGAAAGTGTAGAGGGGAACAGGGTGCTATATATGAAAATAATGGGAAATCTACTTTGGATTGGGTGGGGTGAAGCAAAAGAAAGCCTTCCCAAGGACATTTAGGCTGCATTCAGCTGTGGGCTGAATCATGCCCTTTCTCCACTCCCACCGCCCATCACCAAAATTCACATGTTGAAGCCCTAACTCCTAGAACCTTGGAGTGTGGCTGTATTTGGAGACCAGATCTTTAAAGAGGTAATTAAATTAAAATGAGATAATTATGGTGAGTACTCATCTGACTGTTGTCCTCATAAGAAGAGGAAATTTAGACACAGACACAGAGGGAAGAGTATGTGAAGACATGGGGAGAAGGTGGCCATCTACAAACTTCCACCAATGCTTCCCATTCGCCTTCCACCATGATTGTAAGTTTCCTGAGGCCTCCCGGCCATACTTTCTGCTAAGCCTGTGAAACTGGGCGTCAACTAAATCTCTTTTCTTCATAAATTATCCAGTCTCAGGTATGTCTTTATAGCAGTATGAGAACATACTAATACAGATGGTACACCAGCTTCTGGCTTGAATACCTGGGAGCACTTATAACACTTTTCTTTTGTGCAGAGAAACTTTTGGAGGGGAGTGTGGTTCTCACCTTGCTATCTGCTGGCTGAGACACCAGACAAGAGGTTGAACCTCTTTCTGGCAAAAGTCAAGGTGCTCAGCTTGGGAAACAAATCTATCCCTTCCCTGCTTCCTCAGCTGCCCCTTTCATGGCCCACCCACAGACATCTCAGGCCCTGGATGGACCAAGTTTCTCTCCTTTCACAAACATCTCTCCCTTCCCTAAGTGTCATCCTTGTTCCCTAGGTGTAGAACATCTACATTCTACCTCCCTGGAAACCCCTGTCTGCCATCACATACCCTGCCCACATGTAACAACCTCTTCAAAATCTCCCGTGACTCCCCAGGTTTCTATCTTGACCGCACCTCTCCCTGTAGTAGCTAGTTTTTATGATCCACCTTCTTTACCCAAGCCTCCTGAAGGAGGTGTCCACGCTCTGTTCCCACATCCTCACTTCCCCCTTATTCCGTTGCCATCTGGCATTGGCTCCTGTGTGCCACTGGGACTGATTTGTCCAAGGCACTAATTACATCCCTGTTAATCTCTCATCTATCTATACAGCTTCCTGTTCTTTCCTCCCAATCCCCATTCCAGTTTGTAATTGTATATATTCATTTATGGGGTTCCTTCCAGAATGTAAGTGCAGTACATTCAAGGCTAAATCCATGTTGCTCAATCCAATGGATACTTTTCTTTTTCAAGATGGAATCTTGCTCTGTCACCCAGGCTGGAGTGTAATGGTGCAATCATAGCTCACTGCAACCTCAACCTCCTGGGTTCAAGCATCCTCACACCTTAGCCTCCCAAGTAGCTGGGACTACAGGTACATGCTACTATGCCTAGCTAATTTTGATAGAAACGGGGTCTCCCTATGTTGCGCAAGCTGGCCTTGAACTCCTGAGCTCAAGCAATCCTCCTGCCTCAGCCTCCCAAAGTGCCAGGATTACAGGCATGAGCCACCATGCCTGGCTCAATGGATACCTTGGTTTTCTCACCTCTCCATAAAATTTGATAGTGTATATCCATTTTTTTTCTTTTTTTTAAATAGAGATGGAGTTTCACCGTGTTGCCTAGGCTGGTCTTGAACTCCCGAGCTCAGGAAATTCACCTGCCTCAGTCTCCCAAAGTGCTAGGATTACAGGCGTGAGCAACCACGCCTGGCCAATGGTGTATATCCATTAAAAGAAAAATTACATTGAAATGTTTCAAGTCTATAAAAAAGTTGTAAGACTAGTACATTGAATACCCATGTATCCTTACCCAGATTTACCAGTTAATATTTTGCCTCATTTGCCTTATGTATCTATTTATCCTTTTTTTTTTCCAGAACCATGGAAGGCATTTAATCTGTTCAGGCTATTACAACAAAATTCTATAACCTGGATGGTTTATAAGCAACTGAATATTTTCCCCCACAGTTCTAGAGGCTGGGAAGTCCAAGACCAAGTTGCCAGACATTCAGTATCTGATGAGAGCTGGCTGTTCTCTCACTATAACCTCCAACATGAATGGGAGATTAGGACCCTCGTGACGTTATCACCTCTGAAGATCACATCTCCAAATATTCACACATTGAGGATTAGGCTTCAACATATGAATCTTGGAAGGACACAAACATTCAGATCACAGCAGAAGGGTAAATGGCAGACATCCCAAACTTCACCTCTAAACATTTCAGCACATTTCCTAAGAACAAAGATATTCTATTACAGAATCACAACACAATTATCAAATTTAGGAAAAATAACATTGATATAATACTATTATCTAGTCAGTAGTCCATTTTAAAATTTTGTCAGTTGTCTCTGTATCTTTTCTTTTTTTTTATTCTGATGGAAGATCAAATACAGAGCCACATTTACTTGTCATGGCTCTTTAGTCTCCTTTTATTATATATGGAGGCCTTCATTTTGTTTTGTTTTGTTTTTTTGAGACAGAGTTTTCCTCTTTTCACCCAGGCTGGAGTGTAATAGCAGGATCTCAGCTCACTGCAACCTCCAACTCCCAGGTTCAAGTGATTCTCCTGCCTCAGATTCCTGGGTAGCTGGGATTACAAGCATACACCACCATGCCCAGCCAATTTTTGTATTTGTAGTAGAGATGAGGCTTCACTGTGTGGGCCAGGCTGGTCTCAAACTCCTAACCTTAGGTAATCTGCCCACCTCAGCCTCCCAAAGTGCTGGGATTACAGGTGTGACACACTGCACCCAGCCTGGAAGCCTTAGTATTTTTTAGTCTTTCAAGATGCAAAAAAATTTTGAAAAGTACATCCCAGTAGTTTTGTAGAATGTCCCTCAATTTGGGTTTGTCTGTGTTTTCTCATGATTAGATTCTAGACATACATTTTTGAAGGATATTACAGAAGACATGTTGTGTCCACCTCAGTGCATGGCATCAGGAGGCACATAGGACACTGGCTTACCCATCATCATTGACGAACCTCCTCTTCATTGAAGTTTTCTCATCCCTTGGCTTCTGTGGCTTTCCTCCTTACCTCTCTTGTGAATTTTTCTTAGTCTTTTCCATTGGGCTTCTCTTCCTCTGAAAACCTGTAATTTCTAGCCAGGCAGGTTCCTGTTTTAGGAGCCTATCCAAGGATCTTCATACCTTAAACTCTTCTAGGTAATTTCATTCTCCTCTGTATCCTGAATCGAATCTTCTACAATTCCAGTTACCGCCTGTGCAGTGACAGTTCTCAAACTCTCAGCTCTCCTCACCTTGGATCTCGCTCCTAAACTCCAGATCCAGACCTGCTTATTAGACAGCTATATTGGAATGTCATCTACAATGCCTAACACTAAATATATCATTCTCCATTACCCTAAACCTGTTTCCCTTCCTCCTATGATGAATGGAAACACCCAGAGCCAAAGCTTTTCACCCATTTAACAAACATTCATTGGGCACCCAAAACCTTTCAAATTTAATTATCTAGAGCTTTGTTTCCTGGATTGTCAATTTCTTGAAATGAGAACTATGTCTGTCTTGTTTGCTATTGTATCCCTAGAAATGCCTAACACTTGAAAATGGTAGCTATTTTCAACCAAACTCTCAATGTATTCATCTGTAACACAGAAATAACAATGGATACCTCACAGGGCTTAGGTAAGTATCAAATGACATCATAGGTTAGCAAGTTGTTTATAAACACTGTATCTTATCTCCTGGCTACTTGAAATGTCTACAGCTCAGCAGCAACATCATCCCCTGGAAGCTGCTTAGAAATGTGAATCTCGGCCAAGCGCAGTGGCTCACGCATGTAATCCCAGCACTTTGGAAGGCCAAGGAGGGCAGATAACCTGAGGTTAGGAGTTCAAGACTGGCCTGGCCAACATGATGAAACCCCGTCTTTACTAAAAATAAAAATAATAAAAGTACAAAAATTAGCCGGGCGGGGTGGCAGACACCTGTAATCACAGCTACTCAGGAGGCTGAGGCAGGAGAATCACTTGAACCCGAGAGGCGGAGGTTGTAGGGAACCGAGATTGCACCATTGCACTCCAGCCTGGGTGACAAGGGTGAGACTCTGTCTCAAAAAAAAAAAAAAAGAAAGAAAGAAAGAAATGTGAATCTCAGCCAGCCATGGTGGCTCATGCCTGTAATCCCAGCACTTCAGGAGGCCAATGCGGGCAGATCACTTGAGCTCAGGAGTTTCAGACCAGCCTACCCAACATGGTGAAACCCCATCCCTACTAAAAATACAAAAATTAGCCAGGCATGGTAGTGCATGCCTGTAGTCCCAGCTACTCTAGAGGCTGAGGCAGGAGAATCACTTGAACCCAGGTGGCAGAGGCTGCAGTAAGCCAAGATCATACCACTGCACTTCAGCCTGGGCAGCAGAGCAAGACTCAGTTTCAAGAAAAAGAAATATGAATCTCAGGCTCGTCCCCAAATCTGCTGAATCAGGATCTGCATGCATGCATGCATGCATTCGTTCATTCATTTATTTTGCAGAGACAGGGTCTCACTCTGTTGCCCAGGCTGGTCCCAAACTCTGGCCTCAAATAATCCTCCAACCTTGGCCTCC
Source organism: Cheracebus regulus (assembly GCA_963574635.1). NCBI lineage: Eukaryota > Metazoa > Chordata > Mammalia > Primates > Pitheciidae > Cheracebus > Cheracebus regulus. The sequence goes on from CAUYQU010037547.1 coordinate 10,250, forward strand.
CGAAGCACTGGGATTATAGGCATGAGCCACTACACCCAGCCAGGACCTGCATTTTAATAAGATTCCCAGGTGATGTGTATACACAGTAAAGTTTGAAAAGGATGGCTTAATCCTAAACCAATTACACTCAGACTACAATGGCTCTTTCATCCACCATATATATCATTTTTTCAACATTTAATGCATGGTCCTTCTCCCACAGGAAGTCTTCCCTAATGAAATCAGAAAATGCAAGGTTCACATGAGTTGGCATAGCATTGTCAAAACAGCGACCTTTGAAATTCTGACTCTTGATGCTTACTATCTACTTACCTTGGGGGAATTGCTTCATCTGTGTAAACCTCTCAAGTTTCCTCATCTGTAAAATGCATTTGAGAATTCCAACCTCCCCAGGTTGCCGTGATGACAAACGGAGGTGATGCATGTGAAGCGGCATATACGGAGGATGGCATGAAGTGGTGAACAGTCACCAAATTGTACTTACTTGTTTTTAAATAAAGAAACTCACATTAATGGGGTTTTCCACTTGCCATGAATGAATAATCTCTGAGTTTGTCTGTTTTCCTTAGCTTGTTTATTTTTTCTTCTCTTAGGTTCTAAGAGAAGAAAGGGAATCTCTTTGTTCTATGTCTGGAACAAATTACCATTTCTCAGAGATCCGGATGGCTGCAGATTTTTAAACCACTGTTTATTTAATTTGTTTGATGTGCCAGACACAAGTTGACTAAGTGGAAGTGTCTGGTCTTTATACTCCCCAGGTTGGTTGCAGGCCTGTAGCACATGAAGTGGGCAGACCCTCGCACAATAGAGGAGGACTGGAAGAAAGTGAGAGAAGGGGGCAGTTGAAGGAGCAGACAGGGATGCTCAGCCTTGTTTTGCCAAAGGTTATTTCAACCTGGCTGGGTGTTTTCAAGCTCCCAATTTAATAAGCTCAAAGCCAGGCGTGGTGGCTCATGCCTGTAATCCCAGCTGTTAGGAAGGCAGGGGCGGGAGGATAGCTTGAGCCCAGGAGTTCGAGACCTGCCTGGGCAATACAGTGAGGCCCTGTTTTCCACAAAAAGGAGAAAAAAAAAAGACAAAAATAAAAATAAGTGTAACTAGCTCAAAGTAACAAATCCTATTGCTGCTCTCTGCCCCCAGTTCCTTGCCAAATAAAAGTGCTTCTTAAATGTCAAGGGTCCCTTATACCTAAGGTAATTGTGGTTCTTTTTTTTTTTTTTTTTTTTTAAAGACGGGGTTTCACCATGTTGGTCAGGCTGGTCTTGAACTCCTGACCTCAGGTGATCCTCCCGCCTTGGCCTCCAAAGTGCTTGGATTACAGGCGTGAGCCACCGCGCCCGGTGGTAATTGTGGTTCTTAAAACTTCAGACTGACATTCTCCAAAACCCTCCTGAGATTTTGATGAACACAA
>CAUYQU010037550.1:0-86398 GCA_963574635.1 Cheracebus regulus
CAAACAGATGGAGAAACATTCCATGCTCATGGTTAGGAAGAATCGATATCATGAAAATGGCCATAGTGCCCAAAGTAATTTACAGATTTAATGCTATCCTCATCAAGCTACCAATGACCTTCTTCACAGAACTGGAAAAAAACACCTTAAACTTCATATGGAACCAAAAGAGAGCCCACATAGGCAAGTCAATTCTAAGCAAAAAAGAACAAAGCTGGAAGCATCACGCTACCTGACTTCAGACTATACTACAAGGCTACAGTAATCAAAACAGCATGGCACTGGTACCAAAACAGAGATATAGACCAATGGAACAGAAATAAGAGAGGCCTCAGAGGCAATGCCACACATCTGCAACCATCTGATCTTTGACAAACCTGACAAAAACAAGCAATGAGGAAAGGATTCCCTGTTCAATAAATGGTGTTGGGAAAACTGGCTAGCCAGGTGCAGAAAGCAGAAACTGGACCCCTTCCTGACACCTTACACTAAAATTAACTCCAGATGGATTAAAGACTTCAACATAAGATCTATCACCATAAAAACCCTAGAAGAAAACCTAGGCAAAACCATTCAGGACATAGGCATAGGCAAGGACTTCATGACTAAAACACCAAAAGCATTGGCAACAAAAGCCAAAATAGACAAACGGGATCTAATTAAACTCCAGAGCTTCTGCACAGCAAAAGAAACATCATTAGAGTGAACCAGCAACCAACAGAATGGGAAAAAATTTTGCAATCTACCCATCTGACAAAGGACTTATATCCAGAATCCACAAAGAACTAAAACAGATTTACAAGAAAAAAAACAAACAAATGCATTCAAAAGTGGGTGAAGGATATGAACAGACACTTCTCAAAAGAAGACATATATGAGGCCAACAAACATATGAAAAAATGCTCATCATCACTAGTCATTAGAGAAATGCAAATCAAAACTACATTGAGATACCATCTCATGCCAGTTAGAATGGCGATCATTAAAGTATCTAGAGACAACAGATGCTGGAGAGGATGTGGAGAAATAGGAACACGTTTACACTGTTGGTGGGAGTGTAAACTAGTTCAACCATTGTGGAAGACAGTGTGGTGATTCCTCAAGGATCTAGAAATAGAAATTCCATTTGACCCAGCAATCCCATTACTGGGTATATATTCAAAGGATTATAAATTGTTCTATTATAAAGACACATGCACACGTATGTTCATTGAGGCACTGTTTACAATAGCAAAGACCTGGAACCAACCTAAATGCCCATCAATGATAGACTGGACAGGGAAAATGTGGCACATATACACCATGGAATACTATGCAGCCATAAAAAATGATGAGTTAGTGTCCTTTGTAGGGACATGGATAAATCTGGAAACCATCATTCTCAGCAAACTGACACAAGAAAAGAAAATCAAACACCACATATTCTCACTCATAGGCAAGTGATGAACAATGAGAGTGCATGGACACAGGGAGGGGAGCATCACACATTGGGGTCTGTTGTGGGTGCCAGGGGAGGCACAGTGAGGGGTAGAGGAGGTTGAGGAGGGATAACATGGGGAGAAATGCCAGATATAGGTGACGGGGTGATGGAGGCAATGAACCACATTGCCATGTACCTACCTAGGCAACAATCCTGCATGATCTGCACATGTATCCCAAAACGTAAAGTAAAATTTAAAAAAAAGACATCCATAACCCAAATAATGTACATTGTACCTATTAACTAACTTATTATCAACCCCCTCCATCCCTTCACCCTTCTGAGTATCTCTTGTCTATCATTACACTCTCTATGTTAACCTGTACTCATTTTTAACACCTACTTATGAGTGAGAATATATGATATTTGACTTTCTGTACCTGGTTTGTTTCACTTAAAATAATAACCACAAGCTCTGTCCATGTTGCTGCAAAAGATGTGATTTCATTCTTTTTTATAGATGATTAGTATTCCACTTTTTATATATACCACAGTTTCTATTTTCTATCAATCTGTTGATTGATACTTCGGTTGTTTCCCTATCTTTGCTATTGTGAATAGTGTTATGATAAACATGTAAGTGAATGTATCTGTTTGATATACTGATGCATTTTCCTTTGGGTAGATACCCAGAACTGGGATTGCAGGATCTGATGATAATGCTATTTTTCAGTTTTTTGAGAAATCTCCATGCTGTTTTTCATAGAGGTTTTACTAATTGACATTCCCATCAACCATGTATAAGAGTTCCTGCGGACAGGCTCAGTGACTCACATGTGCAATTCCAACACTTGAGAGGCTGAGGTGGGAGGGTGACTTGAGTACAGGAGTTCAAGATCAGCATAGGCAACGTAGTGAGACCATTTTTCTACACAAAATAGAAAAAAATTAGCAGAGCATGGGGATGCACACCTTAGTATCAGCTATTCGGGAGGCTGAGGCAGGAGGAATGCTTGAACCCAAGAAGTCAAGGCTGTGCTAATCTTGAGCATGGCACAGCACTCCAGTCTGGGTGGCAGAATGAAATACTGTCCCAGAAAAAAAAAATAGAGTTCCCTTTTCTTCAGATCTCCCTTTTCTTCAGATCTCCGTTTTCTTCAAATCCTCAACAGCATCTGCTATTTTTTTGTCTTTTTAATAATGACCATTCTGACAGGTGAACTATGATATCTCCTTGTGGTTTTATTCATTTCTCTATTAGTGATGTTGAGCATTTTTTTTATATATGTGTTAGTTATTGTATGACTTTTTTTTTCTAAGTGTCTATTAATGTCCTTCACCCAGTTTTTAAAGGGATTGTCTTTGTTTCGTGTGTATTCTGGATATTAGTCACCTGTCAGATGAATAGTTTACAATTTTTTTTCCCCATTCTACTGGTCTGTTTACTCTGTTGTTTCTTTTGCTATGTGAAAACTTTTTAGGTAATTTAGTCTCATTTGGGTAGTTTTGGTTTTGTTGCCTGTGTTTTTGGGGACTTAGTCATAAATTCTTTGTAAAACCAAAAGTAAAAAAATTCTTTTTGTACTTTTGAGTCTTAGTTTAAGTCTTTAATGTATCTTAATTTTTCATATGTGGTAAGTGATAGGGATTCAGTTTCATTCTTTTGCATATAGTAATTCCATCTTCCCAGCAGCATTGTTTGAAAAGGATATCCTTTCCCCAGTATGTGTTCTTGTCAGCTTTGTCAAAGGTCAGTTGGCTATACATAAATATGTGGCTTTCTTTCTGGATTCTCTATTCTGTTCCATTGATCTACATGTTTATTTTTATAACAGTACCATGCTGTTTTGGTGACCATAGCTTCATTATATTATTTGAAGTCAGATAATGTTAAGTCTTCTATCTTGTTCTTTTTGCTTAAGATTGTTTTAGTTTCCAGAGGTTTTATGGTTCCATATGAATTTTAGGATTGTGTTTTATAATTCTGTGAAAAATAATGCTCATATTTTGGTCGGGTTTGCATTGAACCTGTAGATTGCTTTGGTCAGTATGGCCATTTTAACAATATAAATTATTTTGATTCAAAATCATGAGATTTTTTTCATTTGCTTTTGTTATCTATGATTTCTTTTATCAGAGTTCTGTAAATTTTCTGTAGAGCTCTTTCACCTCCTTGGTTAAATTTATCTCTGGATTTTTTTGGTAGCTATTGTAAATGAGATTGCCTTTTTGATTTCCTTCTCAGCTAGAATATTATTGGTGTACAGAAATGTGACTGATTTTTAAATGTTAATTTTGTATTCTGCAACTTTACTAAATTCCTTTATTAAATCTAATAATTTTTTAGTGGAGTCTTTAAGATTTTCTAAATATAAAATCGTATCACCAGCAAACAGGTTTATTTTACTTCCTCTTTTTCAATTTAGATACCTTTTATTTACTTTGCTTGCCTGATTGCCCTGACTAGGTCTATCAGTGTATGTTGAATGTAATTGGTGAGAGTGGGGATCCTTGTCTTGTTTCAGTTCTTAAAGGAAACACTTTGCAATTTCACCCTTCAGTATAATACAAGCTGTGGGTTTTTCATACATGGCTTTCATTATTTTGTGGTATGTTTCTTCTGTGCTATGCCTCGTTTCTTGAGGGCTTTTAACATAAAAAGTGGTACTGATTTTTATCACATGCTTCTTTCTGCACCCATTGAGATAATCACATTTTTTCCCTGATTCTATTTATATGATACATCACATTTATTGATTTACATATGTCAAATCATTTGTGCATTTCTAGCATAAAGCCCACTTGACCATGGTGGATTATATTTCTGATATACTGTTGGATCGGTTTTCTAGTATTTTGTTAAAGATTTTTATGTTTATGTTTATGTTTATTAGAGATACTGGTTTGCAGTTTTGTGTGTGTGTGTGTGGTTTTGATATCAGAGTGATAATGGCCTTGTAGAACAAATTAGAAGGAATTATCTCCTCAATTTTTTGGAACAATTTCAGGATAATTGTTATTAGTTCCTTTTTGTATGCTTGGTAAAATTCAGCTGTGAATTCATCTGGTCCTGGGCTTTTTCTTTGTTGGGAGATTTTTTGTTATTGATTCAATCTTGCTACTGATAATTTATCTGTTCGGACTTTCTGTTTCTTCTTGGTTCACTTTTGAAAGATTGTATCTCTCCAGAAATTTATCCCTTTCCTCTAGGATTTTTGGTTTTTAAGCATATAGTTGTTCAAAAGAGTCTGATGGACTTTTGAATTTCTGTGATAATCAGTTGTAATGTGTCCTTTTTCATTTCTGGTTTTGCTTCCTTGGGTCTTCTCACTTCTTGGTTATAAGACTTAGCAGTTTATCAGTTTTGTTTATTTTTTTCAAAGAACCAACTTTTTGTCTTGTTTTGTACTGTTTTCTTATTTTTAATTTCATTTGGTTCTGCTTTCTTTTTTTTTTCTTCTTTTCTTCTGCTAATTTGGGGCTTGGTCTTCTCTTGCTTTTCTAATTCCTTGAGTTATATTGACTTTGTAACCTTTTTAATTTTTTCATGTAAGTATTTAATGCTATAATCTTCCCTCTTATAACTTATTTTGCTGTAGCCTACAGGTTTTGGTGTATTGTGTTTTCATTTTCATTTGTCTCTTCTTTTTTCCATTTCTACCTTAATTTCTTTCTTTAGTCCAGTGGTTATGCAGGAGCATGTTGTTTAATTTACATATATTTGTATAGTTTCAAAAGTGTTTTCTTTGGCATTGATTTCTAGTTTATATTTTGCTCTGAAAAGATACAGAATATAATTTCAATTTTTTAAAATTTATTGAGACTTATTTTGTTGCCTAGCATATGGCCTATCTTAGAGAATGTTACACATACTGATGAAAAGAACGTATGGCCTGGAATTGTTGGATAGAGTATTCCGTAAATGTCTGTTAGGTCCATTTTGTTTAAAGTCCAATTTAAGTCCAGTGTTCCTTCTTCTTCTTCTTTTTTTTTTTTTTTCCAGACAAGAGTCTCTCTGTGTAACCCAGGCTGATAGTGGCACAATCTCAGTTCACTTCAACCTCCGACTCCTGGATTCAAGAGACTCTCATGCCTCAGCCACTTGAGTAGCTGGGATTACAGGCGTTCACCGCCACCTCTGGCTATTTATTTTTCAGTAGAGAGAGGGTTTTGCCATGTTGGCCAGGCTGGTCTTGAGCTCCTGGCCTCAAGCGTTCCACTCATCTTGGCTTTCCAAAGGGCTGGAATTACAGGTGTGAGCCACCACACCCAGCCAACTCCAAAGTTTCTTTGTTAATTTTCTGTGCAGACCATGTGTCTAATGCTGTGAGCTAGGTGCTGAAGTTCTTCAATATGATTGTATTGCTGTCTAGCTCTCTCTTTAGGTCTAGCAATTTGCTTCATGAGTCTGAGGGCTCCAGTGATCCTTATCACATCTATAAAGTTTTCTTTTGACATGTAAAATAAAATAGGCATTGTTTCTTGGCATTAAGACATAAACATTTTGTGGGTGGAGGGCCTTATTTAATTTACCACACCCCTCTGCAATGGTGTGTTTGAGTGCGTATGCCTGTCTATAGATGCTTCTAACTCAGTGGTTCTCAATTGCAGTAGTTTTGCTTCTAGAAAGGAACCAGAAAAATCTGGAGATGTTTTTTATTTGTTACCACTAAGAATGCTACCGGCATTTAGTGGGTAAGTCAAGGATGCTACTAAAAAATCCTCCAAAGCACAAGAAAGTCCAACACAACAAGGTTAAGGGGAGGGAGCTCTGATCTAGAGAAACAGGCAGTGGGTGGCAGGAAAAAAGAAAGATTAATATAAAACTGTAAGTATCACAATAGTAGTATGTATGACTTGCAGAGGGAGAAATTCTTGATTCTCCTGAATAGTAATATTTGAAATGAGACATAAAGAATGAATTAAATTCCCAATAAAACTCTCTGTGTTTTAGATAGAATATCTATCTGTGTTAGATACTATGGAGAAGTGAGAATTCTTGTGTAAATTTGTCATAGAATAGCCTGGTGTGTTGAGTGACTCTGCCAGAGCTTGAGTAGTGCTAAAATATAAACTAAGTGATGGGTGGAAAGTCTTTTGGGAGATAGAGTTTAGATTCAAGCGGCTGCTGAACCATGAAGGCTGTTTGCTATGATATTGAACTTAGACAGTGTCTTGGGGTAGTGGAAAACCTCTCAGGGATTTAACAAATACAGTGATTTTAAAAGTAGATCTTAGAGCAATGCTTGAAATTATCTCACCTTTCTTAAGGATAAACATATCAAACACTCCAGGTGTAACAACAATCATGTTTTAGAAAGTAATTGTATGTTAGACTTTTCCATGTAGAAGAGGCTTAGAGATTATCTAAGGTAACTCCTACAATTTTATATTTTATAATTGCCTGACATATTCAGAAAATAGAAAATAAAAATTGTTTACATTATTTATGTCACTTGTTCATACAACACAGTTTAGAGCTATGCAGTGGTGGTATTAGTTTTTAATTAATTATTATTTATTTATTCATTCATTTATTTATTTATTTTGTGAAGCAGTCTCACTCTGTCACTAGGCTGGAGTGCAGTGGCATGATCTCGGCTCACTGCAACGTCCACCTCCTGGGTTCAAGCAATTCTCCTGCCTCAGCCTCCTGAGTAGCTGGGACTACAGTTGTGCACCACCATGTCCAGCTAATTTTTGTATTTTTAGTAGAGACTGTGGGGTTTCACCATGTTTGCCAGGATGGTCTCAATATCTTGACCTTGTGATCCACCCACCTTGGCCTCCCAAAGTGCTGGGATTACAGGCATGAGTCAGTACGCCTGGCCAAGGTGGTATTACTATCAATATTTTACAGTTGTAAAAAAAAAAAGCTAATTTTTACGTGATTTTATTATAGTTAGTGATGTTATTCCCTCATCCACTACAATTAATCACCCTCACACAATGTTTGTGAACCACTTACAGCATAGTAAGAATGAGTTTCAGCAATTTTATTCAACACAGCTTACAATGAAGGAGCAGAAAAAGAATAAGGTGTTAAAGTCTATAGTTCTGGCTTAAGTATCCATGTAAGTATTTATTTTCTGTGATCTTCAGCAAGCAATATCTAATCTCTTCTATGAATTAATTTTTTAACATTATTTTTACTTTTTACATGGAATATTTCTCATTGTGAGGATTAAAAGCAAAAATGTAAATTCATTTAATGTTCACTTACTAAGTGCTGTAATGTGCCAATTGATCTTTTTCTCTTTTTTTTTTTTTTTTTTTTTTTTTTTTACATTGGGGATTTGAAAAGGAGCAAAATCTTGTCTGTACCTAGAAGAGGTCATAGTTTAATGGGGGATAAATATTTGAAAATAAATCATTCCAACCACTGTCCATGGAGGTAAACTGGAAAGATTCTGTGCCAGGCTTTGTGGAGAACATGTAGAAGGCCAAATCGCCCAGCGTAGGAAGAACAGCAAGGCTTCTTAGAGGAGGGAAGGCTGAGCTAGGTCACCAAGAAGTCACGATATCATATACAATAAAGAATTATTATTAATAAGGGCATAAAAATACGTTCTTTATTGGAAAAGGATATAGATACTGAATTAGTTTACATCAGCTACCATAACAAAATACCACTGACTCAGTGGTTTAAACAACAGAAATGCATTTTCTCATGGTTCAGGAGGCTCCATATCCAAGATCAAGGTCCTGACAAATTCAGATTCCAATGAGAGTTTTCCTTCCAGTTTGTAGGCAGCCACATTCTTACTGCATCTTACAGCCTTTCTTCTGTGTGAGTGTGGAGAGAGAGTAAGCGCTAGTGTGTCTTTCTCTTCATATAAAGACATCAGGCGTACTACCCTATGACCTCATTTAATTTTAATGATGGCCATAAAATCTCTAACTTGCAATACAATCACACTGGGAATTTGCACTTCAACATATGAAGGGAGACACAATTTAGTCCACAACAAACAACTACATCTGGAAAATAGAACAAAACTCAGGGCCTGAAGAACTAAAGGCCTCAGCTGTTTTAGAGTTTTGTGAGGAATCAAAGAACTGAATAAAGATGTGTTGTCACTCTTCATAAGTGCTGTGGGTTGGCTGTGAATGCCTGGGGGAGCTGTGCCCACAGCCCCCAAACAGAGCACAGAACCCAAAGATTCTATTGCAGTTCATCAAAATTCCAAGCAAAATCACAGCGCAAACAAATTAGGATGCTCATATATCCTGCAGGGCAACAGAAGATGCCCACGGCATGGTATGTATATAGCAAACTCTGGGAAATGAAAAAAAATGCATACCAACAACATTTTAATTACCCTTCCTTACACTTAAAGCTATAAATGTCTCCCACTGTGATGATGTGAGTAATGGGTTGTAAGACTTCTGTCCTCTGAGGAAAGCAATCTGAATATGGCCTAGATTTTCTACGCTATGTTTTGGAGATGGCAAAAAATGTCCTTGAATTTAGTTGAATGCTTTCTGGCAAAAATAAAAATAAATCAGATCAAGTAAAAAACTCTTCAAAAATCTTTAATAATAGCACATCCCTGATGAAGTTCAGTGAGGTGAAATGGAAACAGATAGCACTAGAATCAGTCAGTGAAGTTTAGGAACCTACACTTAATGTAATTCACTAGGACTTTCTTAAGTTCTCTGAGCCTCAGCTTTTTTTATCTGTCAAAGGGAAATAACAATATCTAACCTACAAGGATCTACAAGATGCATATACCGTGTTTTTGGCAAAGCTCTACCCATGTTGGAGAGGAAAAGCTCTACTCTGCTCCTTTTTAGAGAAGCACCACTTTCTTTGAACTTGGTCAAGTCAAAGAGGACCAAGGGTTCTGAGTCATGGGGCAGAATATTCTGTTGAGAAGAAATGTACCCTTGGAATCAGACTCAGATTGCAATCCTTATCCCTTTTTTACTGGTGATGTGAACTGGTGTTTACCTAATCCCACTAAACTTTAATTCATTCATCAAGGTGCTATTCTCTGAATGTTTGTGTCCCTTCAGAATTCCTATGTTGAAACCTAATCACTGAAGTGATAGTATTACGTGGTGGGGCATAGAATGATGATTAGATCCTGAGGGCAGAGCCCCCTGAGTGGAATTAGTGCCCTTATAAATTACCCCTCTTAAAGTGTTTTCTTATAGCAACCCACGTGAACAAAGATTACATGTATTTTCTTTACATGAAAATAATAGCACATTCTTCTTTGTATTATACGAGAATTAACTGTGAATATATATAGCACTAGGATATAGTGGCTTCAACAGATAGTAGGTTGTTTTTGTTTTTACTGCCTTTTATGTTTGCCTCAGCCATGGTAAGAGATGTCATAACTTTGAGATTATATATATATATATATATATATATGTTCTTGTTGTCTTGACCTGGCCTTGATAATCATTAAACTAGGACCAGGAATTCAGATGGAGCTGAACCTATAGGTAAGGCTACATTTACATGCACAATTTGAGAATCTAGGCAAGTCCAGCATAAAAGTGAGATAGCAAATTCCATTTTCTACAAGAAATTTCAATTTATATTCCCTGGGAGAATGCTTACATGTGTTATTTTTCACACATCTATGGACGAACAACCAAAATTAAAGCTGCAAGCTCAAGAACAGGCCTCAGATCAATAGGACACAGATTGCAAAGGAAGCAGGTACCCTGCATCTTGGAGTGCCTGCCAACTGTGACATATTGTCTGACTGTGAAAGGCATTCGTTCCAATCTACCAATGATCTGGCTGTAATTAAAACCCAGGACAGTTTTTAAAAGGTATCATTTTATTTGATTGACCACTGAGATACAAGAAAAAGATTTATTGAGATTATTTGAAAGGCCTTGAGCTCTAAGAAGCGCACACACACACACATATATATGTGAATATATATAGCACTAGGATATAGTGGCTTCAATAGATTGTAGGTTGTTTTCAGCAAAGCTTCACTCATACTCCTAGATGCTTAAGGCTTTTTCCCCCTGACTTCTTAGGCCCATTTGAGGAAACACATTAGAACTTAGAGTCTCATTTTCTCCAGGAAATATATATATATATATATATATATATATATATATATATATATATGTATATATATGTATATGTGTGTGTGTATATATATATATATTTCCTAGAGAAAATAAGCACAATAATTGTCTTCTTATATTTTTATTATTACTACCTAAAGAATTTAGATAGATAAGTGGATAGATAGCACACCATAGATTTTAACTTACTGATTGACTTTACTAGCCATATTAATCCTTCTGAATTTCATTAAAATGTTTGGAATATCCATAAGGATAATGAAACATCAAGCTGATACAAGAACAAGGATTTCATCCAAGCCAGCTCCCAAATATTTTCAATGAGTTTCTCTGTAAGTTCTAACGTGTTTCCTCAAATGGGCCTGAAGGAGTCAGGGGGAAAAAGCTTTAAGCTTCTAGAAGTATGAGTGAACCTTTGCTGAATTTCAAATAAATGACAGAAAGAATGAAGTGAGGGGCAGTGGGAGCAAGGCAGAGGAAGAGAGAAAGGGAAGAAGAGAGAGAGAGAAAGAGATCTTAACCAAATTCATTTCTGTAGTAGATTTCCACATAGCAATGCTTCCCCCAAACAAAAGTTCTTTCTATACTTCCAAAATGGATGTTAATTAGATAAGACAATGGAGACGTTGCTTTGAGGCTTGGAGAACTTGACAAAAACCCATCTAATATAAAGACCAAGATTCTAAAGAAGATCTGGGTTAGAAACAGGGACACAAGCAGAGCATTACTCCCAGAAATTAGAGAAGCATGTAATGAAGAGAAAGACAGAGACACATCAAACTCAGGAGTGTTCAATACAGCCATTTAGACATGGTGGGGCTGAAGGCAAAGGGAAAGAGCAGGGGAACCTTCTACGAATCCATCCAATATAACCAAGACTTGGATATTGGAAGTGTCAAATATAAATCTCATCTCCTGTTTATTCCCTTCTAAGGGCTGTTTATGTCTTCCCATTCTAAGAGCTTAGAAAACCAAGTGGTATTGCTCTTAAAATTACAGGATAACTGCAGAACCAGAGTCACTGGGAAAACAGAAGAATGAAACTAGAGTAGAGCTTCTTTCAAGTTACGTCAGGGTGCTCATCATTTTTTCAACAAATTATGCCCAATCCTACCTTTGTACTTTTGCTTATGCTATTACTTCAACCTGGAATAATGCTTTTTTTTTTCTGTCTCAAGCTGAGTCAATCTCATTTGTAAAATGTTCATTTCCAATACAAAGTTTGTCTGCCCAGTCTTCATTGAATGTCCTCCTCACCATTACAGGCAAAATAAATGTCTTTATGCTCTTGGACTCCCTGGAAACTTGTGCATCCCTTGAGGACTGCACTTTCCCATTAAGTCATAGTGACTAGTTCATTTGAGTTTTCTTAACCAGTCTTGAGCTAACCAAAGGGATCTAGTAAATTTGCAAACATCTAACAAATAATAAAAAGAACTTTTTTGGCCCATAGTGAACCTTGACATCTAGAGTGTGAAATGATTTGGAAGTTCAGAAATATAATAGCTTATCAATGTCTCTCTCAGCAGGAAGAAGGATCTCTATTACTTGTTTGTGATCTAAGTCTTCAATTTTAATCTCTGGGGCAGTCATAGAAAAAAGACAAACATGTTAGAATTGGAAGCTGCATGCTAGCCCTAATGAAATGAAGTTCTGGCAATCCACATAAATAAACATACAAACTACAACAGCAAAGAGGCTACATCAGATTCAAAGGCCTGATCCAGAGGTTCCAAGTACCAAAACCAATAAAAACAGGAACAAAACGAACTGTAGGCCTGTCTTCAAGTTTAATGCCCAAGAACTGTAAGATTCTTATTTACGCTAACCAGCCATCAGATGGTACATACTAAGTGTGGGGAGACTTAGCCTGACATAGATGTTCAAGTGATCATAGCTGTCGTCAGAGCAAGGAAGGGTTAAGGGTAGGAAGTGGAATTGGAAGAAAACAGGAGAGACAATTTGGAAAAGCATTGCCGAGAACAGTGTTCGCAGACAAATGCAGCACCTGCTGTCTACTGGGCTTACACTTTACGTGTGTTAGAATATGCTGTTTTAGGGAAGTCGATGTAATACCTTTACAACAAATAAACGGCCTCTCAGTTTTGCACCTGAGGGAGCTGAAACCCGAGACTGCCGAAGGGTCTTGTCCAAAGTCATCTACCAGCCGCACTGGCCGTGTTCCCTCCGCTTCTTGGCCGGCTGTGCTCTGTTGTCCAGAGATCTGACTCCTGAAACTGCGTTTCTCAGGCCTTCCTGGCTCCTAAGTTCCCACTGGGCTTGACTAATGTGAGACACTGAGATATGAGTGAAACCAGAACAGAAGAAACCAGGGTGTCCTCACCTTCCCTCTCCGCTTTGGTGACTGGGTCTTTGTGATTCCAACTCCTGCGGCTCAACCTTCCTTCTAGGGTCCAAGCTCCCACTCAGTGAGTCTCCCTCACAGATCCCTGCTCGTAGGCTGTGGCTGGTAAAAACCACCCCCTCCTTTGTCACTCAGTCCTAGGGCTAGTAGTGTCATTCTGAGGCAGTGGATTCCATGTTTTGAGGTTTTTTTTTTTAGCCATATCTATAACCATCTTTCTGTATTAAATCTCTTTTAATAAACTGTTTGCTATGAGTCTTTATTTCCTGACTGCACCCTGACAGATATATCTTTTAAACAGACTAAACTAGTTAAGAAAACTCAGGAACCTTGACCCATTGGTACATGTCTCATCTAATATGAAAAGGCAGGAATTGCAAGGTTACAAATGAGGAATGATTTTTTTTTTTTTTTTCTGAAAGGGCCTAATTTTAGTATTTCGGGGCCATAGAATGACAACTACTTAACTTTGACATTATAGCATGAAAATGGCCACAGACAATACACAAAAAATAGAGGCATTGCTGTGTTTCAATAAACCTTTATGCAGTGTGATGAATTTAGCATATGGGTCTTAGTTTGCTGACCCTGTGTGAATTAGAACAAGGTATTACAGCAATTAACCAAATGGATTGAATGAGAAGATATATACTTGAGTTTTCTCAAGTAACTCAATTCATTTTCCTTTTTGCCAGAAAGTTTCCTAAAGGAATTCAGCATACGTAGTGTTAGCCAGCTTCTGATTATACAGCTTTGGGAGCCCATCTGGATGGTGAGATGCTAGTCACAGACGCTGAGAGAAGCTGAGGGTGGAATCAAATGTTTTGCCCCATTTCCTCAAAATTGTCAATGAGAATAGAATTTCGCACTTGCAGTAATTAGATTATTTTGAGTAAAAGAGAGAGAGAGAGGACAAGAAAAAGACCATTAAAAATTAGGAGGTCAGGTAATAACAGTAGCTTTCTTTGGTGGTGGGATAATATTTGGAGTAACCTGCTAAATTAATGCAGAGCTACCTTTTGTTTCTGCTTTACAAGAAAACTGGTTTTTTTTTTTTTTTTTTTTTTTTTTAATGCAGGCATATTTGCTGGTATTTTTAAATTCCAAAAAGAAGGTTGCTGTCAATTTAGGAACGAGGAGACCCAGGCCCTTCAAATCAGTAGTTGTCACACATAAGGCATTGTGCTAGTATATATGTCTGTCTGTGTGCATACACACACACATACACACACACACACACGTGAACTGACTGCTTATAAATAGCAAATTTTAAACATGATGGGATATAATTTAAACATACCAAAGGTTTAAGTGAAATGCAACACACACTCTAAAACATTCTTTAAGCATTCTTTGATAAAATAAAGCTAAGATACATTTCCAAATCAAATATAAATGTATCAAACCTAAGATACATTTCCAAATCAAATATAAATGATTTTGATGCCATCTGTGTTTTGCATTATGGAAGCCACTGAGGCTGTTTTTGTATTTTTGGTGGTGGAGGGGGGAGGGTTGAGACAGAGTTTTGCTCTGTCTAGGTTGGAGTGCAATGGCTTGATCTTTGCTCAATGCAACCTCCATCTCCTGAGTTCAAGTGATCTCCTGCCTCAGCTTCCTGAATAGCTGGGATTACGGTGTCTGCCAGAACACTCAGCTAATTTTTTTTGATATTTTTCATAGAGAGAAGCTTCACCATGTTGGCCAGGCTATTCTCGAACTCCTGACCTGAGGTGATCCACCCACCTCGGCTTCCCAAAGTGCTGGGATTACAGGCATGATCTGCTGTGCCTGGCCGAGGCTATTTTTTATTGTGTTTCTGGCTTGCCTATCCCATGGCCAGTGCTAGGCACACATATGCAGATGCCCTCATGAAGCTTACAATCTAGTGAGATTTTTTTTTAAGGCCCTAGTATGGACCTCAGCAGAATTATAACTTCTAATGTGGGATAAAATAGCTGAAATACACCTTAGAAATCACTTTTGCTAATTGTTGGTTATTCTAAAATATAAAACATAGCTTTAGCAAAAGAGATGTGATCTGCGGAGAGTTACTGTAGTGGGAAACTGAAGCTATCGGTTGGAACTGAAAACAGTGGTCCCCTGGGTCTTCTCAGGCTCGTACTACTTTCCACATACTCCTAGAATTTGAGGTCCTGGAAGTTTTACCCTTGTGCGTCTCAGATTTGTAAACATTTCCAAAGATTCCCCCAGGAACCACCTCAGAGCCTATGTTATGGCATAATTACAACAGGAGAAACCTCACTTTTATCTGTTTCATTCAAATAACCTTTTTGAAAAAAGGAGCTCTGCTGTTTGGTAAAATATATATTAAGAAAACCTAATTTCTGAGGAGACATCAAAGGATGAGGTGAGAGTTGAAACCAACTCAAACTTCTTGTCTAGGTTCTCCTGGTAGATAGATAAGCAGACCCCATTCAAGGAAGTTTCCTGTGGCTCAGAGTTGAAATTACTTGCCTTAAATAAAAGAGAGACTAACATAGAACTCCCTAGTTGTTCTGTCTTCAGCTCCAGCTCCAGCTCCCGTGATGATATCCCACCTCAAACCACTGATAAACCTACTATGTTTCTGAAATTACAACAAAAACAAGTAAGCAAAATACCACATTTGCTTTCCTTCAAAGACTTCAGAGGCAATCAGGGCGAATCTTTGCAAAACTTAGGTTTTGCATATATAGTGCAATGCTTTTGCACGTATAGTAGTGTTGCATATATAGCGAAAACTTAGATTTTTCATGTTTAGTGCAATGCTGGATCATGGTCAATGGAGTCATGAATCTGGGGAAATTTGTAAGTGAACTGCAGACAAAACTGGTGTGTATTTGTGACTCTAGTAACATATGTTTGAATTCTGGAGTTGGGACTGATTTAACTTTTGACATTAAGCAATCCACTATGAATTTAGTTTCATTATATATAAATTAGAGGACTGTGGATAAAGAGCTAGTACTTGGATTAGAAGACATGGCTTTAAGATACAGCAGAACCACTCAGAAGCTGTGATCCCTGCATCTTTTAACCTCCCAAGTCTATGATTTCCTGTATTTAAAATATTTGTAAAATGGCTTTTGTGAGGATCAAAAATATGTGAAAGGCAAACCAGAATTTCTCTAGATGTTATTTCTGTGGATTTGATTCTGATTTCATCAGAATCACCTGGGTACTTATTAAAATGAATGTTGTGATCAGAGTCTGTTTTCAACAGTCACAGAGCCTCTGAAAATTTTATGTTTTTTTCCTATTATCTGAAGGCCATTAAAGAAAATTAAAGATTCTGATCCTAAGTAGCACTGTTCTTTGGTCCTCAAGCACTCACACATTATTATGCTAAAATTGAATTACTCAGATCCTTCTAGGGTCTTTTAGTACCCATTGTAGGCATCCTCCAGAACTTTCACTGTGGTCACTAGACAACCTCCTTTCTCTTCTCAGTTCTACCTGTTGACCTTTCCTTTCCATTATAGAACTCATTATGCAGGTTAAGAGTCATTAACATTCCTTTGACTTTTTAAATAGCACCATGAAATAGTCAATCACTGTGTTTTATTTTGAATTGCAAGTTCAAATTTAAGACAGAATTCAATGAGATTAGAGGGCTACTGTTGCTTAGAGGGGGCATTGAAAACAGGAAATGCATTGTCAGTGTTTTTGAGACCCTCTATTGGATGTGTTGGCTTTTATGTGACAAAGAAAAAGCTTAGAATGAAAGTAAAATGTTTTTGGAAATCCGAGCCAGTAGAGGTAGAGACGATATGTTTATAGTCTTCTCCCACTTCCTACTTGGGGTGTTGGACTTCCAACTCTCCAGCACGTCCAACTCGCTACCACACTCAGAACACTCCCAAGGCTCTCCACTGCTTGCAGCATAAATTCCTAACACTTAGGCTTGGCATTCAACAGCTTCCCTCTGTGGGTCTCACTCATCTTTCACATCGGATTTTTCAGCATTCTTATATACCAACTGTCTGCTGCAGTACAGTGTGTCATGTCAACCCTTCCAAATATGGCAAGCTCTTTCCTATCACTGGACTGTTGCTTATGATTATTCACTAGTCTGTAATACTTTTTCTGCATTGAGAGAGAGAGAGAGATAGCAGCTGGAGGCAGACAAATCCTAGGCAGACAGACGGGGAGGGTCCCCAGTGAAAGGGCACCTTCAAGCCAAAGACATTTTAAAGCCTGAAACCCACGGACCAGATGGAGAACCTCTTTTCCCGTTTGGTGTGTGCTTTCCTCTGATTGATCCCCACTGTTCACTCAGTCTACATATACCTACTCTTCCCTATTTTTTTGTTTTTTTTTTTTTTAGATGGAGTTTTTCTCTTGTCCCCCAAGCTAGAGTGCAATGGTGCGATCTTGGCTCACTGCAACTTCTGCCTCCAGATTTCAAGCAATTCTTCCACCTCAGCCTCCAAATAGCTGGGATTATAGTCGTGTGTCACCACACACGGCTAATTTGTGTATTTCTAGTAGAGATGGGGTTTTGTCATGTTAGTCACCTGATTGGTTTTATACATTGTCATGCCCAACTTTGAATGGTGACTTTGTTTTAGCCTTTTTTGCATACTCACAAACCAATCAGCACATACTCTCCCATTCTGAACCCATAAAAGCCTTGGATCCAGCTACACTGAAGGAGGGACTATCCAACTTTGGGCAGGGAACTATCCATCTCTGCTGACAGCTGTTTCATTGCTCAATAAAATTTTTCTCCACTTACCTCACCCTTCGATTGTCAGTGTAACCTCATTCTTCTTGGATGCAGGACAAGAACTTGGGACCCTGCCGAATGCAGGTATGAAGAAAGCAGTAACACGGTGGCCCTCTACCCTCTGCCAGTGGAGGGCAGCCTCCCTATGTGACAGGAAGCAGCACCAGGGCTGAATTAGCCCCAGAGCCACGAGTTGGGTAGACAGGGCATCTCCTGCAGTAAGCATGGACCCAAACAAGGCCAGGAAGTGGCGTTGGCACTCAGAGGTCTCCAGCTGGCAAAGTGACTGAGAAAAAAAACTCCTATGTCATACATACATACATATGACATAGCATATATATATATATATATATATATAGATAGATAGATAGATATGGTTATATATATATATATGGTTATATATGTATATATATATATAGTTATATATTTGAGTAATAGTCTTCTGGTCTTCTTTCCAGTATAATTAAATATTATCTGTTTAATCAGACTATCCTCAATTTTGTAGCCTCAGTGATCTCTTGTTATCCCTGTATTGTTATTAAGGTTTTCATCTGTGCTTCACATTTGATACATATTATATTTAACTAAAATAAGAACTTTTATTATTACTCATGACCTTTGTGTAGATTCCAGTGCAAACTATGAATCCGTATTTTTCTTATTCTGTCTGACCCACCTTTTAAACTGTGGAATAGTGTTCAGGATTTCCTGGAGGATTGAGTTATTATAAAGGTAATTATCATCACTATGGACAGAACTATGATATAAATAGAGGGTGTTTCATAAAAGTTAAGATTCTGTCAGAGAGAGGGAGAGAATTGTTGCTGGTGGAGTTTTGGACCCCATTAAGCAGTCAGCGACTACAGCACACAGAGGTGGCTATGCAGGCAACTTTCTGTAGCCAAGACCTCCAGTGGGAGAATTCAGTTTCTGAAACAGCCTGCTTGTGAGATCAAGCTTCAGGATATTCAATGAGAAATGAATTCCCCTCTTTCCTGCATTAACCTTCAATGGATATGAAGCAGGCTAGTTCACAATGTGAACTGGCATAGACTGAGCCTACAGACATCCTACTTTGCATGCAAAAACACTCATTCAAATGGCTCCCCCTGAAAATAGAAGATAGTCATCCTTGTCAAAGGGATTTGAACACGTGAGCCGAGATGGAATGGGTACAAATCAGACATAGCTCCTGAAATCTGGATCATTTAAGTCAGTGAACACCAGCAGCGCTTTTTAATGCCGAATGGTACTCCTACTCCCTTCCCACCATATTCAGCCGCGACTAAACATTTAGCACAAGAGGAGAGTAGTCTTAGAATCTTTCCATTACTTGGCACATGACTTAGGGAAGTCATTCATGATGGTTTTCTTTTGTCTTTTGCTTTTATCTTTATCAATTAATTGGGCAAATTATTATCTCCTCTCAGCCTCACAAGGTAGTACCTCTCCCATAAGGATACGGATGTGGCCATAGTTTGTAAATATTAAGATGCCACTTCCCTCAATGCAGACATTATACTTCCGTGAAGATGTTATTATGGAAAGCAGCATTTCCATTGTCATAGCCACCATCACAGACTGCATCAGAGGTAGTGAGGTTCTTTTCAGAAGGCTCAGGATAAACTTCAGCTCAGGGTTAAATGACTGATAAAAATAAGAACCGCATCTTTCATGAGCCTAGAATGCCTTCATCTGCATGTAGAAAAATGTCGCATTGTCTTGTTCACTAGTTTATCACAAGTGCTTAGGAGAGTGTAAAGTGCTTGGACAAAAGTCACCCAACATTATACTTGAATAAAATTTATTCTCTTCATGATTAAGAAAGTCTAATGGCAGATGGCTACTAATAAGGATTCTGTGGTTTAACAAAATGAGGGCCTTTGAATCTGGGATTTTGGGGATTTTCCACGATGGATATATGTTATTTCTGCAAGGCTGAGCCCTCCTGTTTGTGTAAAAGCAGAGATAAAATGGGTGGATGGTAACCTCCAGAAATCCCCCAATGAATGTCTACGTTCCCCTTTCCTCATAATTGTGTCACATGCTAACCTGACCTGAGAAAGTAGGTTGTATCTATCCCCAACTCTAAAGTGGGGATGAGAAAGGGAAAAGGGGAGTCAAGAAGAGGTATTGGGTGTAGAGACATGAGTAATCTGTTCAGGGTCCTCCCTTGGTTGGCAACATCCTGGGCAGGTCTTGAGGGCTGAGATGAACAAACTGAGTCTAGTTTCAGGCCTCAAACCACTTGTGACGGCATGTGAAAAAGACCATCCAAAAAGGAAAAGAGAAGAAGTAGGAAGAGGAGAAGACCTGCTTTCATTACTAGCAACCAGGCTAAATTATTAAGAATCTGTACATTCTGTTCAATAACACTGAGAAACATCCCAATTTATTTGTTTATTTATTTATTGAGATGAAGTTTTGCTTTTGTCGCCCAGGCTAGAGTGCAATGGCATGATCTTGGCTCACTGCAACCTCCACCTCTCGGGTTCAAGCGATTCTTCTGCCTTAGCCTCTCTGGTAACTGAGATTACAGCTGCTCACCACCACACCTGACTAATTGCTTTTGTAGTTTTAGTAGAGACAGGGTTTCATCATGTTGGCCAAGCTGGTCTTGAACTCCTGACCTCAGGTGACCCACTCGCCTCAGCCTCCCAACTTACTGGGATTATAGGCATGAGCCACTGTGCCTGCCCTGCAATTTATTATACCTAAGCACATTCCACTGTCTGTATTCATCTTTCTCTGAGCCTGTTTTCAATGCGAGCCTTCCTTGTTTAGTTGAAATTGTTCTCTGTACTACCCCCTATATACATGTATTATCTTTCTACAGATAATTAGCAATGACCCTTTCTCAGATAAATGACACTTATAATTCTAGAAAGTCTTTCTTTATTCAACATCTGCTAAAAGTTCTTGTAAAAAGTCTATAAAATCTACAATATAAAAGGAAGGGGAAGTTAAAATAAAAAATTGGGGGAAAATGAAAAAGAAATAGCTATAACAGCCACTAGCAATCCAGTCAAAACACTCATGGATGATTTAATAATGAAGGCAGTGCTGTCTCTACACAGAGAAGGCCATTTCTAAAGCTGTCTTTTGTGGCTGCAAGTAGGAAGGGAAAAAAAGACATTTTCTGATGTAATCACACATGGCAGGGGAAAGAGAGATGCCTAGAAGATACTAATAGTTTAGAAAGAAAACTAAATTGAGTGTGTAAAGAATGTCAGGAGAAATGTTATGAATCTTTCTCATTATTTTTCAGAGAGGAGGGTGGTAGAAGATGAAGGTAATCTTGCCAGAAATGAAAATAAGGGATCGATATATTTCTTTTAGCCTGTGCTGTATGAAGTGTATATACTAAAGATTAGTTGGATATCTAAAGGGGCTAGCATTGTGACAAGTCACATGGACATATTATTATTACTAGCTGCTCTGGTGATCTTGTCTGCGGGTTGAATGATCTAGAAGGAAATCTGCAAGCCTGGTCACTGGGGCTCTGGCTGAGTGTCCTGGCTTCCTCTGCTTGACTTTCTGTGTTACCAAGGGGAATTTATTCTCTGCCTCAGTTTCTTCATCTGTAAAATGTGAAATTGGCACCAGACTGTGCTCAAGTCCCAGTGTTTTTAATAGGATATTGACGCTTTGGGTTCTCATCACTGACCCTGTCCTCTTCAGGGACAAGGCAGTCGCAGAAGCTCCTTTCAGATGAAACTGGGCTTAGATGGATCCAAGAGATAGTTTTGGATTCCAAGGGAAAACACACAATTATGACTCATTTCAAGGAAGGAAAAGAAGGAAAGATGCCTAGGTCAGAATTCAGACTGTCCTGGAGGAATCATTAGGCTTGAGTCTTTCTTCCTCGAGGGAGACAGGAAAGTGTACTAGAAGGAGCCAGCCACTCTGTGAGAAACCCTGAACTTGAATCCTTCTTTTACCACATACCACATCTATAAAGTTCTCATTTATGAAGCTCTGTACATGAAAGTAGTAAATGGATACACATAATGTGATATGTACGTACAATGAAATATTATTCAGCCTCAGAAAGTTCCTGGAACTCTACCAAATTACTTAGCAGAGTTTGGCATTCTTGGCCTTGTTCCGCTTGGCATAGGCTGCCAGCTTTGTCTACATCAGGAGGCTGTTCCCCACCTAGCAACCTGCTGACCTACAGAGGAGTCGGGAAACTAACAGATTTCTCATTTCTCTGTACTTAACACCCTTCCTCCTGTCTGCTCCCTTTGTCACTTCTCTCATGCCTCCACCCCACTCACTTCAGACCTTAAAATCACTCTCTACCCTCACTGGCAAGCATATTCTTGCCTTCTAGCTTATGCCTGGATTGCATTCTCTTTATGGGCACTTTACCCCTAATCTTTGAAAGCCTCTCTCAGTTGGCATGGAGCCACAGCCAAGATGTGTTGGCCAACTAAGGATTTTCCTATTCCCTTGTTCTGCAAGTCAATTTTTTTAAAAATAAGCTTTTCATTTTGAGATAATTGTAGATTCACATGCAGTTGTAAGGAAGAGAAGAAATTCTAGTGCCTCTACTCTATCTCCCGCATGCCTGCTCTGTGCACCATTAACAGGGTAGTCCTTGATATAGGAGCTGGGACAAAGCAAGGATCTGACCAGCTTTTTGTAACTTGTGATATTCACGGAGCCTTTATCATGAGCAGCAGCTTGGCCTCTGCAGCTAATAGAAATGGTGGCAAGAAGTTCACAGGTGACAAGAGAAGCACCAGGGTTGCACCCAGAGTGATCTGCATTCAGAGGCTACCCCGTGATGTCACTGAAGGCGAAGTCACCTTCCCGTGGCTGCCCTTTGGGAAGGTAACCAATCTTCTGATGCCGAAAAGGAAGAACCAGGCCTTCATTGAGATGAACACCGAGGAGGCTGCCAACACCATGGTCAACCCCTACATCTTGGTGACGCCGCGCTTTGCAGCCAGTAAATCTATATCCAGTTCTCCAGCCACGTGGGGCTCAAGATCAACAGCTCTTTCAACAGGCACAGGCACAGGCGGCCCTGCAGGCTGTGAATGTGGTTCAGTCAGGAAACCAGGCCTTGGCCGCCTTGACCGCTGCAGTGGATGTGGCAATGATGATGCCCTGGTAGAGCTCCATGCTCAGGATCATGGTAGAGAATCTTTTCTAACCTATGACCCTGGTTGCACCAGATTGTCTCCAAGTCCAGCATGGTTCTGACGATTATCACGTTCACCAAGAAAAACCAGTTCCAGGCCCTACTGCAGTAAGTGGACCCTGTGAGCAGCCAGCTTACCAAGCTGTCCCTGAATGGGCAGGACATCTACCATGCCTGCTGCCTGCTGCACATCGACTTCTTCATGCTCCTCCAGCCTCAATGTCATGTGCAGCAATGACAACAGCTGCAACTACATATGCCCAGAGCCCAGATCTGTCCCCTGGGACAGCCAGCCTTCTCTGGGGAAGACCTTTGGTGCATCTAGTGTAACCTCAGCCTTCCCATATGCAAGAACCTGGTTTCCCTTCCACATTTGTCACTCCTCAAGTTGTAGGCCTTTCTCTTCCCAATATCCATGGAGCCCTGGTCCCCTTGGTCATCCCATGGGCAGAAGCAGAGTGAATTGTCATCCTAGGCTTGGCAGGGCAGGAAATTCTGTCTTGCTGGTTAGCAACCTCAATGCAGAGAAAGTCACATCATAAAGACTCTTTAGTTTTTTCTGTGTTAATGGCAATGTGCAGTGCATAAAGATCTTGTTCAAAAAGGAGGAGAACATCCTGGTGCAGGTAGCTGACAGATGCCAGGGGCCACCAGCCTTGAGTTAAATGAACGGCTACAAGCTTTATGGGAAGCTCATCTATGCCATGCTGTCAGAACACTGGAAAATACAATGCCCCAAGAGGGCCAGGAGGACCAGGATTTCACCAAGGACTACGGCAGCTCACCCCTTTCTTGTGCCTTAAAAGCCTGCCTTCCTGCTGCTACACACCCATCTAGGTGTTCTAGGGAACAAAGAAGTGGTGACCACACTTCAGAGGAAAGCAGAGGGGCCTGGCAGGCTCATGCAGGATCATGTGTCTAGGGTGAGGGGGACCATGGCTGTGGCACCCCAACCTCCTAATCCAGTGATGTGATTTTCCCCATGACTTGCCCCTCCACCCCTAGGCACCCACCTACCCAAAGTCCAGGCTGGAGGGGCTGTCCCATTGCTGCTTCAGCTGTAGAGCTCTTCATCATAATCCCTGTATGATAATAATTTGCAGTTGCAGACATCTGTGTCTAGCAACGTGTCTAGATGACCAAATATCCTAAACTTTTTCTTTGTCATTTACATGCAAAAGAAATAGTTTTCAGCAACTTTTCAGAGTAAGAAGATACAATGGTATGAATGTAATCTAAGTTTCCTGCTTGTGTAATTATCTTGCATACTGTACTTTCTATTTTACTCCATGTAATTAAGTCACAGGCAGGATCCAGTGGTTAGAGAGCAGGTGGGAGCTACACAGGATTAAAATCTTAGAATATTTAAGATCACAGAATATACAACCTTGTGAGATTGGCTTTCTCTACTCCACATAATTCTGTGGAGCTTATGTTGTTGCATGCATCAATGTAACGATAGTAATCTTAAGAAATACATGTCAGAAACTTCTCAAAATAAGACAATTATGCATCCAACAAGCATAAAAAAAAGCTCAACAACACTGATCATTAGAGAAATCCAAATCAAAACCACAATGAGACACCGTCTCACACCAGTCAGAATGACGATCATTAAAAAGTCAAAAAACAACAGATGCTGGCAATGCTGTGGAGAAATAGAAATGCTTTTACACTGTTGGTGGGAAGGTAAATTAGTTCAACGGTTTTGGAAGACATGTTGCGATTCCTCACAAATCTAGAACTAGAAATACCCTTTGACCCAGCAATCTCATTACTGGATATATACCCAAAGGAATATAAATCATTCTATTATAAAGATACATGTGCACACATATGTTTACTGCAGCATTTTTTCACAATAGCAAAGACATGGAATCAACCTAAATGCTCATCAATGATAGACTAGATAAAGATAATGTGGTATATATACACCACGGAATACTACTCAGCCAAAAAAAATGAAATCATGTCCTTTGCAGGAACATGGATAGAGCTGGAAGCCATCTTCCTCAGCAAACTAACACAGGAGTAGAATGTTCTCACTCATAAGTGGGAGTTGAACAATGAGAACACATGGACACAGGGAGGGGAACAACACACACCAAGGCCTATCATGCTGGCAGGGGAGGGAGAACATAAGGAAAAATAGCTCATGCATGCTGAGGTTAATACCTAGGTAATGGGTTGATAGGCGTAGCAAACCACCACGGAACATGTTTAGCTATATAACAAATCTGCACGTTTGGCACGTGTATCCAGAAACTTAAAATATATATATTTTAAATAAAGCCATGTTACTTGTCTCCCTTGATTACTAAACCACCTGGAGTGGCGCCTGGTACAGGGCTGTGCCATGAACAAATGAATGAATCAAGCTCAGTGATAGGAAATAGGTTTTTCAGAATTTCTATGTTCTATAGCAGATGTGTAAATACATCTAGATATCCCAGGTAACAAATTAGAAAGTCCCTAATACTATAAGTAGTTTCACATATTGTCTTTGAGGCAAAACATCTCCCACAAACCTTACTCTGCCTTCCATAAGAACACTACCCCCTGGGGTCTCCCATGCCACTACCATAGTTTATGCTACTCAGATTATCTCTGGCAGTGCTCCTACAATTTCTCCCCTTCTCGTCTCATTCATTTATAAATACTAATCCTTCAACCTACATTGCTCCCTGATGTATCCTTTCTGAAGATATGAGGCAATAGCATTTCTCCAGAATTTGAAGTAGGAAAAAAATGCTGAATCATCTATTTTCATGACAACAATCTGCCTTGATTATTGAATAGAATAATAAAGTGTTTTCCAATTACATTACACCAACCACAGGAGATACTAAAAATGACTTTGCTGGTATACTCATAAATGAATTTAATAAATGTGCATTTATTTTATGTTGACTTTTAAATAAAGGCTTTATATTTAAGAGGGTAGTAAGAAATGATTTTTAAAAAAATAAATCTAAGCAATGAAATTGCCTTAATACAAAAATAAGTAAATAGTACTATTATGCTGATATGAAAAATCAGTAAAGATGTTCAACAACATTGGAAAATGTTGGGAAAGTAACAACATAGAGCAGGTATCTGCAAACATCTTCCATAAAGAGCCAATGAAGTGATATTTTAGACTTACAAGTCATACAGTGTCTGTTGCAATCTCTAACTCTGCAGTTGTAATGCAAATGCAGCTATAGACAATGCACAAACAAACAAGTGTGGTTGTGTTTCAGCAGAACTTTATTTAAGGACAATAAATATTAATAAAATGTAATTTTCTACCAGACACAGTGGCTCACGCCTGTAATCCCATCACTTTGGGAGGCAAAGATGGGTGGATCACTTGAGATCAGAAGTTTGAAACCAGCCTAGCCAACATGGTCAAACCCTGCCTTTACTAAAAATACAGAAATTGGCCAGGTGTAGTAGCACACACCTGTAACCCCAGCTATTTGAGAGGCTTAGGCAGCAGAA
The DNA here is from genome assembly GCA_963574635.1 of Cheracebus regulus. NCBI lineage: Eukaryota > Metazoa > Chordata > Mammalia > Primates > Pitheciidae > Cheracebus > Cheracebus regulus. Next base: position 26,216 of record CAUYQU010037550.1, read on the forward strand.
TCTCTTGAACCTAGAGGGCAGAGGTTGCAGTGAGCTGAGATTGTGCCATTGCACTCCAGCCTAGGTGACAGAGAGGGACTCCATCTCAAAAAAGGAAAAGAAAAAAATGTAATTTTCACATATCATAAAATGTACTTTCTTTTAATATGTTTTTCAACGATTTTAAAATGTAAAAATCATCCTTAGCTCACGAATCCAACAAAAGAAAGCTGTAGGCTGGATTTGTCCCACAGGCCAAAGTTTGCAAACACCTGGCGTAGAGGAAATAGTATAAATTTTCAAGTCATTCAAAACTAAGCTCTAAAACAATAATTTGGAGATCATTATGCTAAGTAAGCCAGGCACAGAAAGACAAACATCTCATGTTCTCACTTATTTGTGGGATCTAAAAATCAAAACAATTGAACAACATATTGGCATAGTAGAAGGATGGTTACCAGGGGCTGGGAAAGGTAGTGGATGGCTGGGAGGACAGGTTGTGCTGGTTAATGGGTAAAAAATAGTTAGAATAAATAAGATCTATATTTAATAGCACAATAGGGTGACTATAGTCAATAACAACTTAATTGTACATTTTAAAATAACTGAAAGGGTGTAATTGGATTGTTTGTATTCAAAGGATAAATGCTCCAGGAGATGGACACCCTATTCTCCATGATGTGCTTATGTCACATTGCATGCCTGCATCAAAACATCTCATGTAACCTATAAATATAGACACCTACATATAGAGTTATGTGAACTTATTAACAGGGCTTTGTTTCTCAACTTAGGTTGTTTTTCTTTACAAACGCAGATGCTGAGTCAACTAGGAAATCAAAGCTCAATCTAAAAGTGACTGCAACCCTTTATGTTCTCATTGAAAGTGAACCCTCTTTCTTCCTTGCTTGGCTTTTCTCCCTTGGTAGTGATGTATCAAATTGGGGTAGGAAAATGAACTGATACAAAATTTGATGAGTAAATAAAATTGCTTCGAAAGTTCTAAAATGCAGTGCAAAATCTAAGAATTATTTTTCATGTCAATATTTCTTGATGCTCATATGTGACACTGTATGTACTAAAGGTATAACCTGCATAAACTCACTGATTCTCACACCATCTCTAGTAGGTAAAACCAATCTCTTCATTTGAGGGATTGAAAACCAAGATGTAGGATGTTAGGTGAATTGCCCATGGCTAAGAGTGGGGCAGCCATACAGCCAGACTTCTCAGAAACTCGTCTAAAGTCATTTTGCTTTTTATTTTATTTTTTTATTATCTGAACTAAGACATGAATTTAAACTCTGAGTCTGCCAGAATATGATACATAATTTCATCATTACTATTTCATCTTTCCAATCTTCATTACTAATCTATAAACCAGAGCAATTACCTACTGTACCTATTGTACTGGTTCAGACCCTGAGTCAAATGCTATCATGAGGAGCTGCTGTGCTTCCCTTCTCACCATACAAATGCATCACTCAGCTAATCTGTTATTATGCACGGCTCCAAGCCAGTGAGAAGGAGATGTAGTTAATAAATAAAGGTAGTGTGAAAAAGTAATTTGATCAATAACTAACAGCACCTGGTACTGCTCACTTTTCTTCACTTAGCAGAATCAACCATTGATGTATTCAGATCAAGCAACCAATTGATATGAACAAATATGGTCGTAGATTCATTTCTTAAAGAACATTAAAAATGCTATGCATTGTTATTTATGGATATGCAATGCATATGCTCAAAGAGGAAGTTAGGTGAATTCATAGCTAAATAGAGCAAATGACTGAATGGGGAACAGCCAGCTAATTATATATTCAAGTCTTTTATTTTTGAAACCACACCATTTAGCCACTTCACTTGAGGACATCTGTGAATTGGTTCCTTTAAGCCTCTAAGCTGGTTTATATAAGTACTAGGATAAAGCTAAAATGTCTTCCATTCACACAACAAGCCTCCAAAAATAATTGACTCCTTTAAGTGGACTGTTACATTTTTTCTTTTGTGTATAACAGACATCTCCATGAGGATAAAATTGGTACTTTTTATGTTAGTACCAACATTATGTTAGTTCCAACAGTGCTTTCTTGCACATTAATAGGGAAAGATTGTTGAGGCTTAGTGACCCTGAATGAAATTGCATTTAATAATTTAAAAAAACAACATCAGCATCCTTTTAACATTTTCTGTAGGTGTATTTTGTATTTATTTAATATTAATTTGTCCTCTATTCCAAGATGTAGCTGCATAATCCATAGCTTTACTTTGGTCCCACAGGATAACATCATAATTATAAATAAAGGATAAATAATTTGTTGATTGAGGCACACATTGCAAGAGAACAAAGAGGTCTGATTTCACTCTAAATTATTATGATTGTGTCATTATAATTGTTATTTAAGAATCCAAATTTCCCCACTTCTAACTTTTATGAGTCCAACAAGGGCTTCTAAAAGCAACAAAAAGTTACAAGACTGATCTAGAATTCATGAATATACTGTTATCAGAGACTTTTTTTTTCTTTGAAAGATAAAAGACAATGATTTCTCTTCATCTGAGACCTGCATCCTGAGGCTTTCACTGGCAACCCAGTGGAGAGTTTTCAAGTCTTAATTACACGCACATTTATTCCATTGTTTCCATATGGTACAGGACAAGGAAACACAATTAGTCAAATATTGTAACTAACCTTCGGTCTGCATACTCTTCTAGATCTCAGGAACTAGCTGGAGACCACAAAATCCTTTGTATTGCAATGAGTGAGTCCTGGGATTCATCAGCATGAATAATCAAGTTAATTTTTCTGACAGGGAAAATCCATTGCTTTTCACATCCTGATGACCCAGATGGGGAGGAATTTTAATATGAAACATAAACTGCAGATGAACAATATTTACTTACTTATACATTCCCTTTCTTCTTGTGTGCATTTGTCATTTTTTTTCTCTTTGTCTTCCTTTTTTTTTCTCCCTACTTCATTTTTTCCACCTCAACTCAGCTTTGTGATAGACACTGGACTATAGATATGACTTAAACTTCGTAGTTACTTTTTTTAAAAAAAACTTTTGAAGAGATTCACTCTTATGACAACCAGTAACAAAATTAAAACTACACATTACCTTTTCATCTGCAACATTTATTTTAAGAAGGTTTACCTTACAGGGAGTTATATGGTAAATACTGAGAGTCTGAAAAATCAGTTTTTCTATGAGTCTGAAAAATCAGTTTTTCTATAATCTGTCACTCTAGCGTGACAGATTATGAGCTTTGGAATTGGACAGACCATAGTTGAAAACTCTGACTTGATCAACTCATCAGTGGATTAACACAGACAAACTCAATACACTGTAATTCCCTCCCACCCCTGCCCCTGACAGGGTCTCACTCTCTTGCCCAGGCTGGAGTGCGGTGGCATAATCTCCACTCACTGCAACCTCTACCTCCTGTATTCAAGCAATTCTTCCACCTCAGCCTCCCAAGTAGCTGGGATTACAGGTGCATGCTACCAATTCTGGCTAATTTTTGTATTTTTTGGTAGAGATGGGGTTCCACCATGTTGACCAGGCTCGTCTCAAACTCCTGACCTCAAGTGATTCACCTGTCTTGGCCTCCCAAAGTGCTGAATTACAGGTGTGAGTGAGCCACTATGCCTGGCCTAAAATTCTTAGTTAAATCTTTTTTTTTTTCACTTGTAAAAATGAGTTTATAAATCCACCTCATGGGATTTAACTAAATGTTATTTAAGTGAAACACATAATATGTAGTAGAAATGTAAAACATTATGTTTTTCACTGCCTATTTGTTCTTTCCTGACTCTGTTCAGCTGAGAGCTGAGCTGAGTGTTTAACTGTTGACCAAACTAATGGTTGGGCTGTTTATTCCTACAGCCCAGTAAGGAGATGGAGATCAACTGGGAAATGGGGGAGTTTATTTCTGTAATCGGGAACAGGAAGAAGCCCTGGAAAATATCACCAGACCAACTGAAAAGTACAAAGTTTTCCAGAGCTTATATGCCTTCTAAGCTATATTTCTACGTGTAAGTATATACAGCTTAGAAGCTCATACCTTCTAAGCTATATGTCTATGTGCATTCATCTAAAGCAGTGATTAACTTCTTTTATATACAAATATGATCTGAGTCCTAAAGACCTTCCTTTGGAGCCTCAGTAAATTTCCTTAATCTAAATGGGTCCAGGTGCTGGGGTGATTACTCATCTTTTCTCCTGATAAATCATGGAGGTTTGGGGAGTTCCTTTAGACCCCCGAGTAAACTTGTTTGTGGAAGGCTGGGGAATTTCTTCTGACCCCCAATAAAATTTGCTTAATTCTAAATGGGTTCTGTTAAGAATTCCTTCAATATCTTGTCATGCTTCAAGGCCCAGGAAAGGCCAAGGCAAAACTCTTGGTGGGCTTTTGTTACATCCCACACTTTGTCTAAGCGCACTGGCTCTTTCGGCTTTTAATATTTAACTTAACCACTCAGTCAGTGCTGATACTGTTGTTATGGAGGTTTGCATGTTCACCCATTAGGGAGACATGGCCTGTCACATAACTGTTATCTAGGGAAACAGAGAAGTTAATCATGAAGCCTCATTGGTTGGACACAAAACATGCTATTTAAATTGATTACTGTGAATCAAGAAGATTTTAATAAATAGTTGCTGTCAAATGAAAGAATGTATGATTGAATCAATAAGGAGCTATAGTCACTTCTGCTATAATGAGACCTCTGTGTTCCTACAAAAACACCATACTATGAAAAATTATACAATAAAAACCATAGAACTTACAAAAAGAATGGGGTTGGAGGCACAAGACTACAGTAATTCATCAATAAATCATAAAAACAATGAAAAGATAGGGATCCAATACAAATGGTAACAGTTTTACATGTTAAATGTTTTAGAACTGTAAGAGTTAAAGAAAGAGGAAATAAAAAAAAAGCAGCTCAACAGTCAAAGACAGGTTAATTTAAGAGAATAAATCTTAGAGGGGATTCTGGCTGATTTTGGTCAGGAGCAGTCTCTCGTACACACTAGGAGTATTTCAGGATTCAGGGCGAGTGAACTTATCATAGATTTGGAATGTTTCTGTGTCAAAGAGAAATTTATTGTGGGGTTAGAATGTCTCTGTTCAGAGGGGAGGTTATCTTGGGGCTGACATCTCTCTAGGCCTGGAGTAGAGGTTATCTTGGGTCTGGCATGTCTCTGGTCAGGGGGGTGTTTATCTTAGGGTTGGAATGTTTCTGGTTGGATATTTTATTTGTGGTTTATGGTAATGCTGACCTTAGCCATTAGGCTGATGCCCTTTGGATTCAGGTGGTTTTTGATCAAGGAGAACTTTAGAATGGTGGTGCTTGTCCAAGATGGCGGTGCTCCTGCTCTGTCAAGATCTACATGCACACTACAGTAAATGTGGCACTTTACTTTGAAGAATGAAGGGAGCTTACCTATGGACTCGGGTTTCAGATGGATTCCAGTTGTAAGATATTGTGAAATGATGAAAGAACAGTGACCTGCAATCAGACAGAAAGACGTAATACCATCTGTGAATGGATGTGGCTCATAATCCAGGTAGAGAATGAGGTAGCTCATACATGTTTGACATTTGTGCATTGCATGTATTCCTACAGAACTCAGTTCTGCTACAGTTTTCTTTGTCTCACAGATAAGAAAACATATAATCAATCAGAAAATTAGTGTTATCCTCAAATTGTTTCCTAATATAGGCAATAGGGTTGGAACATATTAAAATTTTTCTGACAAGTATTATGACTGGACTGGCAGTCTCACCTAAAATATTACTAGAATCCAACAGATTTTTAATAGAATGCATATTGTTAGAATGACTTGTGATTTATCTTCTAAGCCCAGCGATGGAGTACTATTAATAATAACAATTAGATAACAGGATAAACCAGCACCATCCTTTGCAAACTAGACTTTAGAGTCATCTAACTAATTAGTATAAGAAAAATGACATATGTCTTAGTGTAAACACCTTCTTTGAGAAAATAACTGCTAAGTGACTTACCCTACCAACTCTCAAGCTATTTCTTTATATACTGGAATTTTAAAACAATATTTTCCCTAAATAATATTATTTATAATATATATAGTTCCTATGATCGTCTCCTCTCTCCATTGAAATAAAAGCCCCACAAGGACAAGAAACTTGGCATTTATATTCGATGACACAGAGCCTAAATTAGAGCCTGGAATGTCTTTGACAAATGATAATGGTTACTGAATGAATGAAGTAACAGTCAATCAGTTGATGGTAGAAGTAAAGAATGCTGATATGTGCCCATTTGGTTTGACTTATGCAAATCAAATAGAGAAAAGACAGAACTCAAACCCTCTGGCATAAGCTACCAAAACAATCTGGTAGCCCTGGGCAATACCAGGCAAGGCTCCAAGATGACAAGTTGTAATGCAACTTTCAGTGACTTCCGCAGTATTTCTCTAACAAATATTTTGAACACTGTAGTATGCTCCAGAAAATCCAGGATTATGCAAAGCAGCCGGGATCACTGTACCTACCTGCTAAAGATTTGTCTGGAGCTAGCTGGGAGAAATACAGGAAATTAGAGTTTCCACAGTTGTTTGTGAGGACTAAACTAGAGAAATATTGATTTGTCATGGTGATCAGGATCCATTTCATCATGATTGTGATGATGTTATTTTTCCTCCACGCTATAGTTGCTAAAGGGAAAGCAAAGAGGACTTGAATTTCTATTGCATTGGACATGGATACAGTGTCTAGCATTTGCAAGCATTTTTTTTTTCAAAAACATTTTCTTATTTAAGCTCAGAAACAGTGCATTATGAATTACAATCATCCTTCACAGATGCAGAATTAATCTCTGACAATTTTTCGTTGACATCACAAAGCCAATGAGTAGAAAAGGTAGAGCTTAAAATTCAAACTCTTGACTGAATATGGTAGTCATCATTGCATCAGTTTTCACTAAAAAAAAGGAAGAAAAATTGAGACAGCTTGCAATTAGTGACATAAATGTTATTATAGAGATTGAAGCAAGTGAGGACTATTGCTATCTGCCTAACGCTAGAGACTATATTATAGTGAAGAAATCAGACAGCTAGGCTGTTTGGAGATCAATGCTTTTTTTGCTTTTTTTTTTCCTGTCCCCACATCCATTCTCTCTGTCTACCTACTGGGCTCTTTGCTATCCCTAAAACATACTACATAAGTACTCCTTTTTTTTCTATCTGTGTCCAGAATTCCGTTTTTCTAGGTGTCTGCTAGACTCACTCCTTCCAAAAAGTCAGCATTAAATATTCCCTGCCTATCCGACAACCTGTCTGTCTATCTAAGATCCTACTCTATGATTCTCTATATCACCTTCCACATTTTGTTGCACCAAAAGTTGGCCATATGTGCAGATCCTTATTGATTTTGGAGTAGCTGCTAATAATTTGGTTGTAAGATTATGGATTTAAAAGTAAGACATACAAATATTGGCACAAAGTAATCTGAAGCAGAGATGTGTAGCTGGTTCTATTGAAATGAGCACAGATATTGAAATTATTTGTATGTGATGTGACTTCTTAACAGACTCAGAAAGTTCTTAGTATAAAGGTGTACAAAGTGGTATGCTCTGAAATGTCAGCCTTTTTCCTAGCTGTTCTTACGCTTGCTCAATTTAAATGTGTACAAAGTTCCCCTGGTGGCAGACTTGTCATAGATTCAATATGGACTTCCACTTCCAAGGTTGGCTTGACTTTCTCACAACGGAATGCTTAAGCTGCCAACAACATACACCAATGATAAGTCTCCAAATGCAGCATCCCCTGGTACAAAGTTGAGCACTTTGGACCTCTTTTATCATTACGAGATGGAAAACTTTCTCACTGAAAGACATAGTGAATATATATATATATATTTATGTGTATACACACACACACACACACACACACATATACTGTTTCTTCTTGCAATGCTTCTGCAAGAACCAACAAACTTGATTTATTCATAATCATGAGTGTGCTTATAATTAAATTTAGATCATGATGTCAGTCATTACAGGAAAGTGAGTCAAGATTATCTCTGTAATTGTTACATTAATACACTGAAAATTATTTCAGTCCAAAAAAGAATTAGAGTAAATGAAAATAAAATTGTGCATAATTATGTGAATCTAAAGGTTACTTTTCTTTTCCTGTAATCATGGGACTTTGTAAGACTGAACGTTAACCTGATAAGATTTTGCTGAAATTTGTCTGAAACATTCAGAGGATGGTAAGTCAATGATGACCAAACATCATAATGTTGAAAGAATTCAAGAGAGATTTGGGGATCTTCTTTTAAATTCTTATGGGATTTAAAAGCCCTTGAAAGCCTTAGCTGGACAAGAGATAGCAGCAGGGCTTCTCTTCCTAAACTCAGAATCTTTGTCTCAGCCTCTATATAAACCCCTTTATAAACCACACCAAATCCATTTCTACCTCACCAAATAACCTCGCCTTTCCACCCCCGAATGCCAACGCAAAGGATAGTCATCCTTTCCTAAACCTCCTGCACAGTAGAAGCGCTGCCCATATACAGGATGGAGGCCCTTCTATCCCACAAAATCCAGGCATCCTCCAGGCTTGTCACAGACCTGTTCTGAGTATTTGCCATCAATTTTTATTTTTTTAAACCAATCTCCAGTAGTTATTTGCTGACATATTTATCTTTCTCGTAAACTTGCAATCATTTATATCATTAACCTGTAAATATATTACTAAGGTATCAATAATTAGTTGCATCTTTTAGATTTTTTTAAGGCAATGAAAAATTCATAATTTATTTATAGACTTAATTAGTGTAATGAGCTTTTGCCTTTACTGCAAGCAACATGTTAATGTCTTTGATTTATTACAACCTGCAATTAGAAATAATAAAGGGATGTGATTTTGGGTATAGAGAAAGGAACCACTATGTCTAGTCATCTAATAATTATCTTCATTTATATGAAGAACTTCATATAGCAAATGTCCATTAAATCCCTACCACCTCGCAAAATATAAACTAGTTGTGGATCTCAGAAGAGTCCATTACTTTTATCCAGATGACAAATCTTGAACAAGTGCTGTAATGGCATGGGACATGTATTGGTTTTTGCTTATCATTTTATTCCCAGTATCATGAATAGTACTTACAGTATGGCAGGATTTTTAAAAAATGTGTCAAAAGAATTAATTCTTGGGGAAAAAGTGGAGTATGAATGTAAACCCACCTGTCTTCCTGCTGCCAATAACTGTATTTCTGTTACACTGAAAAGACCTCTGCGATAAACAAAAAATAATAGTAAGCTTGAAAATTTGGCCCTTTTAAGAATTCTCAATTTGTTATAAACTTAAATGTCTTTTGTGACAAAGAATCTTATTCTCATTCTAGGCATCAATGCTAGAAGTTTAGGTCAATGGCCTGTCAGGATCTCCTGTCCATTGGATCTCATTCATTTTCCCATCAATGGCAGGGAATCTGTTTGTAATTTTTACATTCAATTTTTATATACAATTTTTACATTGTAATTAGAATTACACTCTGGCAGAAAGTAAAAAGAAATAAAAAAGGTTATACTTGGCAAAAAAATCTTTGAGGCATCAAAGAGACATTTTATGCATTTCTGAATTCAGATCCTAGAGTTAATTTTCATGTTCATAAAAGCAAATTCCTGACAGCATTTTTAACCTAGCTGTTTGGTATGGCTTAAGGTAGAGGCTGGCAAACCACTTACAACCTATTTATGTAAATACATTTTTATTGAAATGCTACTGTCATTCGTTTATGTCTACCACTTCTTTTGTGCCACAACAATAGCATAGAGTAATTGTGACAGAGACTGTGGACACAGAGACTAATATCTTTCCTATCTGATCCTATACAGAAAAAGTGTGTCAATTTCTGCTTTAAAATGCATGTAGTGACTCCTGGAAGTAATACAGGGTCTATGTCTGTGAATTCCTGACATCTCAGAGAAAAACAAGACATAGATGTGGATCATGGGTATGGAAAATAGACTCCATTTCCAACTGCTTAGCATGCACATTGGGCATGCACAGCAAAATATTAGAGTGGAAAAGATGGCTTGGACACTATTAGAGGAGCATGGGTGCTTGCATTAGTGACATAAGTATTATTCTGTGAAGTTGTTCTATGTGTTCTATGAGCAAAACTATGCCTCAGTAAATAGGTATCTGGCAAATGATAGTGGGCAGTTCAGCTGCATTAAGGCTATTAAACTATTTTAATCATGATTTCATTTAATAATCTGATAGCCTCTATCAACACTCTCCTAGGTAATAGACACTGTGTTACGTGATTTACAACCTCTTTTAATCCTTCCAACAATCTAAATACAGTAGATGCTAATATGATTTACTTTTAGAGGTGAGACAATGTTGCTCGCATACTCTTTATTTTATTTTTTAGCACTCTGATGGCTAGTGATCAAACCTGATTCACATGCCTTATGATTGCAAAAGCAGATTTCAAACAGAAGTATCTGAAGGCTGGAGAAATACGACAATCAACCGTGAACTCCTAGACATTTTTATTTGATCATCCCTTGCTATTATTTTATCAAGACCCAGTGGAAGAAAGTTGGTTATCCTTAGAAAGTGAATACTTGTATAATTCCAGAGCCAATTCTTCCTAAAGCTGATTGCATTTATGCTTCAGGCCCATCAGCGGAACCCTTATTTACTAGTAGGTACTGATACTCGCACTCGAATTTTTTTCCTGAGGAATGAGAGTTTATGTCTCCTGTACTCTCCATTCCAACGGACAGCTTCATCTTGCACCAATGTCCAACGTAGAATTCAAGGTATATCTTATGGCAAAATATCACGCTAGACATTGACTCAGGTGTAAGTGGGCAGATGTACCCTTGTTTTCTATTTGCGTCATGTGATTATAGCCAAACTTACAGTGCTTTCCCGAGTGTACCTCCTTTGCTTTATTGCCATATTGCTTGGATACCATCTGGAAAACATATCTAATTCCTTTTTATTGTTTCACCCCAGAAGCTGAGTGATGCTTCTTAGAGTCTCAGTGCTCTTATTCCTACCTACATGACTGTTGATCTTCTGCCAAAAGGTATGGTCACAACCCAAAATCTCATGCTGGTTTCTATACTCTCCAGAAAACCAGGTAGTCTTCCTAAGTCATCTGTGTCTGGCCTTAGTGAGTCTCCATGGAGATATTAAAATGTTGATAATAATCACAGAATGATGATGGCATCTGGAAGTTAATTTGTGCTATTGTTTGGAGATTCATGAAGAGTGTTTAAATGTATTAGCTGGGCGTGAGGGTGTCCACCTGTAATCCCAGCTACTTGAAAGACTGAGGCAGGAGAATCCCTTGAACCTAGCAGGTGGAGGTTGCAGTGAGCAGAGATCATGCAAATGAACTCCAGCCTGGCCTGGGTGACAGAGTGAAACTATGTTTCAATAAAATAAATAAACAAAACATACCAGGATAGATTGATGATGCTGCACTCCCTTAATTCTATGTGATCTCATATTTTCTCAATAACACGCATGAAGATGTGTTTGCTACCATAAAGACTCTCATTAGATGTTAGAACTATGTTCTTGGACTTTTCCAGAACCATAAGCCAAATAAATGGCTATTTATTATAAATTATCCAGTTCTTGGTATTCTGTTATAGCAGTACAAAGACTAAGACACTAACACAGGCAGTTGCTCCACTTCCTTGTGTCTTGAATTCCAAATATTTTAAATAAGAAACATAATAAGACCTTCCTTATAGGACCTTCTGGCTAACCGAAATATAACGATATAAAGTATATAGAAAAGGAGGTAGCACATGCTAATTCTTCAATGCATGTCAACTGTTATTACTGATCTCCCATTTTCTATAAGCATATGTAGTAAAATATAATTTTTAAAATTACTTTATTCCCCAAGTTTAATAACACACAAACCTATTGTAACTCTTATCAAAAATAACTTAATTAATAGATTCATTTAGATGTTTTTCAATATGCATTATTGAATATTTAGCTTTAGAAATAGATGTTTTGTTCTATTTATCCAGTTTTTATTTTAAGGATTTTTCTCTAAACTCTCCTTCCATTTTGAACCACAAAATGTTCAAATCTACAGTCTTGGAGTGACTTACTAATATGCCACATGGGCCACAGCCACTAGTCCACGTGTCCTGTGTGGATAGATTTAAATCTCTCAAATATCTTAAATACTTGCATTTTATTCGCTATCTTTATCCCATGCATGTGAACAAGTGAGAAACCTACTTGGTTAAGTGTGATTCTCCAGATTCAAGTGTTCATTTGGGTGGGCTGTCCCATGTCTAAGTGGATTATGGAGGAATTAGATGAGGATCAAACCAGTTCATCTTAGCTGTCATGGTATGCTATATCCTCCAGTCTATCTTTGTCCGTAATAAATATGAAATGTTGATTCTCCTATTGCTGTGAATTTTCCAAGTGTTAGCTCTCATTTATTCAGAATTTGAGCAGGAAAGGAGTATTTTATTTATCATACCTTATCATACACCCTGACAAAACATTCCTAAATATACAGAACACATTTTTAATGGCCAGAAGGGCAAATACAGGTAAGCAGTTTCTGTTTCAAGGTGATATTCACACTGCATTGCTGCTCATGGCAGAATAATTTCCAAATGTTGCAAATTATTTAGCATAGATTTTCCTATTTTTCGAAACCAAACTTAAAAAATAACAATACTCTTTTCATTGGGAAAAATATTCTTCTTGTGAAGTAATAAGTGATCATTGAAAATTAATTAACTACAACTTTTCCTTCATTTACCCTACATGGGTTCAACAGATTGTGAAGGCAGAAATAAAGACATTCTTCTTTCTTTGGTTCTTTATGAATTTCCAGTGGCAGCCAAAACTACACTCCAATAAGATGAAGGTGGCCGTTTTCTCTGACTTACCTTTGGACTCGAGAAAGCTTGACACTGGGCTTTTGAATGCCAGAGGGGACTTGAGCATCATTCTATATTTAACAAGCACTCATGTTGTCTGGTATAAAAATCCAATACACTTTCTCTTTAAAGAGAAGTTATTTACAGTGATTTTTCTCCTCAAGGGGACACGTTTACCAGTTCTGTGTCAATAATTCTGTAGAGGGAATGTGATGATTACATCTGGAAAAAAGTGGCAAAAGATGGAATTAAATCATATTGTGAGTAAAGGTTTTCTTACCCAGTCTAGTGGGTAAAACTGAACTCTATTCTGAAAATAGCTGAGGGAAGAATGAAGGTTTTTTCATAATTTTATTGTTGTGAGGCAGAAATAAAATAATATGCATGAAAAAGGGATGCATAAAATAGGAGTTTGAAAGTATAATAATCATTATTAATGTTATTGAAGTAGATGCAGTTCATACAGGAAAATGAAAAGAAAAAAAGCAGATTCAAATAACATCATTAATTGTTAACTCCAATGTAAACTTACAGAGCTAGGTAGAGAAATATAAAGAGACGTGGACACAGATCTAAATACAGACATATAGATACAGTCTGGAGAGGTTTTATTTTTCTCATTTACTTAGGATGACTAGTATATCAGAGAGTCCTTATAGGTAAAAATCTGGTAATTCTATAACTCTTAGGGACTTTTTATTTTTTCAATTTTAATTTTAATTTTTCCCTTAAGGTAAGTTTGGAAATGTAACTCTTAAGGGCTTTAAGGCCCATCTAGTTCTTCCTGATAAGACACTGCAGTTGTCTCTATGACACGCCCTCTAGGTGGTCATTTGGACCACATTAGCACACTCCAGGGACAGGACACTTACAGTGGACAGAGAATGCTTCCTCTTGAATAGCCCTAAATTGAGTCATCTATAAACAGCAGTAGGCATAGAGAGGGCACCAAGTATGTGTATGTATTTCATGCTCACTCTAACTGGTCTCAATCTTCCTCCAGCAAGAAGAAAACATAGTTACCTCCAGGTCCTCACTTTTTCAACTCCTTTCTGCCATCATCATCATCTATACTATATAGTCATAAAAGGAGTGAGGGTTCTTCCAGGGCATCCATCACTAATTTGAAGATATTTGTCTTAATTTGAGTTATCTGTTTTCTTCCTCTGTTCTCTCAACATCTTGAGATAGCTCAGACCAACATTTTGGCTTTTGTTTCTTTCCCCACTTCCATGATCATTTGATTGTACCCTCAATATCTCAAATAATATAAAGGTGTACAGTTGACCAAGACAGTGGAGGACTACTGAACTCCATGGAGGACTACTAACAGGAGACTGTGTTTAAGAGATAAGGAGCTATCGGGGCAGTGGGGTGGGGCGGGTCACGGTGGCTCACACCTGTAATCCCAGCACTTTGGGAAGCCGAGGCAGGTGGATCACCTGTGGTCAGGAGGTGAAAAGCAGCCTGGTCAACATGGTGAAACCCTGTCTCTACTAAAAATACAAAAAAATGGCCAGGTGTGGTTGCAGGCACCTGTAATCCCTCCTACTTAGGAAGCCAAGACAGGAGAATCGCTTCAACCCAGGAGGTGGAAATTACAGTGAGCCAAGATTGTTTTATTGCACTCCACCCTGAGCAACAAGAGCAAAACCCATCTCAAAAAAAAAAAATTGATGAGGAGCTGTGTAATGAATAAAGTCTGTGGCACTGCATAATCCAGGAGCAATATTGATCACATACACGTGGATTCTTGAAAATGGAGTGCTGAATAGACAATCCAGTTCCAAAGACACCACTTGTGAAATACTCATATTATTTTTCTAACCCCTAAATTCAGTCTCACAGCTTCACATCTTAAAATAAAATTGGCCTTGATGCCATTCCTCATGATGAGTTCAAGGTGGAATTTGTCTTATACTGGTTTCTCATATAACATAAATACATATGCTTTTTGCTTACATAAATACAATCTGGTTATACATAAATAGTCAGAAACCAAGGTTATTACAGGGTCTGGTTTACCTAGGAAAATTCCAGCATAATTATTAATACCATCACCATTTTCCTCTGAAAATCATTTTTATCTAGACTACATATCCTACAGTCAGCCTATCATTGATAATGTAAGGCTGAAAATGTTAACCAGGAATATTACTTTGACTAATGGTCATTTAAAATGTCTCTGAAAATGTCTATTCTAAGCTGTGGAATATTTGTAAGTTTTTAGATCTCAAAAGAAATGCCAGATTCATTTTGATTTTATTGTTATTGATATCACTGAATGCTAATTGGGTTCCTCTGCTTGCACACTTTCGATATCAGGCAATTCCATCCCTCTGTATCAACCTCTTCTATTTGCTGATGATTCTGACTCCTAATGTTCTGACTTGGAGCTGAGTTCAGTTTCCTGTTATCTTTTCCACTTTGGACCAGGCCCTGTATCTTGAAGGAAATATTCATAGTGATATTTTATACATCAAGTGGTTTCTATTTATCAGGCCCTGTGCTAGAGGTTTTAAATGTAAAAATTTATCCAGTTCTTACACCAAGATTCTAAGATTGGTACTACAGACATCTCCATGACAATTGGGAAACTAGGTTCAGAAAAATTAATTAAGTAGGAGAAGGAGCTGGTATTCCAACTCAACCAATTAAGCTCAATAGTACATAATCATAAACATTAGCTGGATTAATTTTGAAACTCATCCACTAAAGTATCTTCAGCATATCTGGAGATAAGTTATTACAGACTTTACCTAAAATATTTTCATCCCGGGTTAAGCAGCCTCAGTTTCTTCTATACTTCTTCATGTCACTTATTTCCTATCTCATCTTACCCAATTGTCCTTGCAGACTGCAGTCCAGTCTTCCATTAGCCTGGTCAGTGAATTAATGTGGTAAAGGGAAAGAGGAGTGGACTGGGAGACAGCAATATGATTACTTCTAGCTGTGCCAGTGATTTTCCAGGAACCATTTATCAAGCTGTTAAATATTATCCTATTTCTGTCTCTAATGGAATTTTAGAAGAGTTTCTGAACTCGTTGAAAAGTATTCTAATCACATTTCTGTACAACCTCTTCTGTAGCCTGGGCATTTACTTCCTAATTCTAAGGCTCAGTGTCCTCACTATGAAATAAGTGGCATGGTCTCAATGATGAGCATGTAGGTCCCTATCATGCATCCAGTCCTGCCCAGAGAATAATAGTGGTTGCAACTGATTTAAGTTGTCTCAGCTTTGAAGTTTTAAGTATAAGAACCTAAGAGTCTGAATGATGGGAAGCCTGAAGGTGTTTGCTATGAATTCAGGCCTTTCATATACCTTTCTGAGATAAAGGGAAATGAAAATCTCAAGAAGTAATATAAAAAATTTTATTTTTGTCTTTCTGCACATGATTATCAAGACCAAACTTTGGTGATTTTTCTTGGCTAACTCTTTTATTTTGGCTGTGTAGGGCAGCAGAAAAGAAAGAAAAAGAAAGAAAGGAAGGAAGGAAGGAAAGAAGGAAAGAAGGAAGGAAGGAAAGAAGGAAGGAAGGAAGGAAGGAAGGAAGGAAGGAAGGAAGGACCAGAAAATAAGCAAGGGAACTTAGAGACATCACAGTTTCCCTTCAATATTTACAATGTCATTATTCATTCACTAAAGAGTTACTCTTTCAAATGACTTTTTTACTTTGTCAGTATTTGTATACTTCCTCCTAATCTTCTCTGGGTTGGCAGTATATGGTGGTATACGCCAAATCAGAATTTAGAAAAAAACATCTCATTCAGTGCTAAACACTGGTGTAGAACATTGAATGGAGATTGAGATTGTCTCCAGAAGCCTAGATTACACATCCATTGAACTGTCTCTGGAAGCGAGATTACACGTCAGAGTTGCATATTCATAGATCATATGTTATCCTGTGTGTCCAACTGGCTTTGGCCTGTGATTATCTCATGCCTAATCTCCATGATGCACAATGTCCATGGACATCTACCCTCCCCTTGACTATCAGCTCCACAAAGAATAGTACCAAAACTTTCAGCTACATCCACTTAAGTGGAAGGAGTTTGCACAAAGTAAGTCTACTGTTTTATTCCATTTATGTGCTGCTGATAAAGACATATTTGATACTGGACAATTTACCAAAAAAAGAAATTTAATGAATTTACAGTTCCACAGGGCTAAAGAGGCCTCACAATCATGATGGAATGCAAGGAGGAGCAAGTCATGTCTTACATGGATAACAGCAGGCAAAGAGAAAGCTTGTGCAAGAAAAGTACCTTTTGAAAACCAACAAATCTCATGAGACTTATTCACTATCAGGAGAACAGCATAGGAAAGATTGCCCCCATGATTCAATTACCTCCCACCAGGTTCCTCCCAGGAAATGTGGGAATTATGGCAGTACAGTTCAAGATGGGATTTGGGTGGGGACACAGCTAAACCATATCATCTACTGAGTAAAGAGACATATAAAAAGTGAGTGAACAAATTTCATTCCAATCCTAGAATATAAACTCTTGAAGGGAACTCACGTCTCCTCTTTTCCCTTGGGCTCTGTATGGTAGCCAGCATAGGCATGAATGTATCTGCTGCATACCTCTTACTACTTATTTAAATGTGAATTATAGTCCGAATCTTTAAATGATAGTGGCTGTAATAAGCTGAAGTTTAAAGTGACTAATAATAAACTGCTCTGTTCTTACAGGAAAATTTTAAGGACTACAGGAAAAAAATCAGGTTGGAGTGTTGTAAAGTGTACAGAGTTACATCAATAATAATATTAGCATCCAAATAACCATTATATGGTGCATTTTAGTATAAGAGGTGCTAAGAATCAAAAGAACCTGATTTCTCAGTAGTTAGTAGTAGAAAGAATATGGGTGGTTCACTTTGAATTAGGCCACTATGTGCCAAGTCATCCCTGTACTTAACATTATCCCCAGAAGGTAAGATTTGTGAAAACCAATGGGCCAGCTAGGCTTCACACCCACTGCATAGCCAATGCTTTACGCCTCATTGAGGACTCTCCAGTGACCACCTCACTAGAGGTAGTTGCAAATATCAAAACAGTCATTATTCTTGTAATGAGCTTTCATGTTTAATAGTTTCAAACATGAAGGATAGCTGGCTTTTCAGAGAGCGATCTGTCCAACAATATGGTTCACCACCCATGAAGTAACCCAGATTCCACAGACTTTGTCACTGCCATGGGCTCAGATTAAATTGAGGATAATATGTGCAGGTGTTTTTAATCAGGACAGACAGGTTAACTGAACAGCTGTCTAACAAATGGCTACTTCTCTTTGATACCTGGAGTCCTTCATCAAGGGCACCTGGAAGGCTTCACCACATTCACTGGCTTAATAGTAATAAAAATAATGATAATAATAAATAATAATAGTCTTCATAGTAAAAAGTATTTGTTTGTCTCAGGCATTCTGCCAGGATTTTTACATTTATTATTTTAATCTTTAATACAAAAAATGCTATCATTATGTTCAGATTGCACATTAAGAAAAATATATATCATAATTTATGGTTAATAGATTATATTTCTATAGCATAAATCACTTGGCTTTTGTGAAAATCTACATGAGTTTGAGAGAATGACCTTCCTGCCCTCAGATTAAATAAATGAGACCATAACTCCAGGGAGAAGAGGTCACAGTGTGTGGATAATCAGTGGCTTAAGTAGAGTTGAGAACTTCCTCTTGTCCAGCCATAGATGCCTTCTTTGTTAAAAGTATTCAATATTCTGTATTTTTTAAAAAAATTTGTATCTTTTTTTTAAAAAAGATAAAGTATGCATTTTTAGCTCTATTGAAAAATAGTTGATATACAAAATTACACATATTTAATGTGCACATTTTGACAAACTGGACAAATGCATAAGCTCATGAAATCATCACCACAATCAGGTTACTAAATGCCTCTCACCTCCACAAGTTTTCTTGTGTATTTTGTTTGTTCATTTTTTGGTATAAACACTTTACCTGAGACCTATTCTCTTAACATATTTTAAAGTGCACAATATCGTATTACTGACTAGGTACTATTTTGTACAGCAAATCTTTGAAAAGCCTCCTTAAGAAGATGGTCCACAACTTTTTCCTGTGTTGAATATTTTCCTGCGCTCCTCCACTGTAGGTCTGCTCTGCAGAATCATCTCCTCTTCTACATTCCTGACTCAGAGAGCATTCAGTCTTCCTCAATGATTGTCTCCAGTAACCACCAAAACTACCTGAGGTATTAGTATTGCTAGTGATTCCCTTTCTATTTTCTTGGAAATAAATTGATGCTGTTGTTGTTTTTGTTGTTGTTGTTTGCTGTTGTTTGCATGTCTATTTCCTCAAGAGTTTCACTGCCTTCTACTATGACCAAAAATATGTTAAGAAGCATAGTGAAAATGAAAAGGTGACCAGAAGCCCAGACATGTGTTATTCTTCTACATTAATCTTCCTGAGCTAGTGTTCACAAGTTAAGGAATGAATTTCTCAGATGGTAAATGAGAGCCCCACAGGACTCATGCTCTTCTCTCTAGATCCAAAGCAGAGGCTTACCAACATCCCTCTATCCGCCCACCCATAGGTGGAAGATATCCTGCTTCTTCCTTACATTGATACCTTTTCCTATAATAATTTTGAAAAGGCAATATAATCTCAAATCTTTCAAGTACAAGTTAGCCAATCAAATATTACATTTGAGGGATAAAACATGAAGGTGTGTTGATAGTAGGACATTATGGAATAACCACCGTGGAGGTGTTAGCGGGGTGGATTTCAGTGAAACTGCAGTAGCAAAACATCATAATGACCACAGCAGTGGCAGACGTCGAGGGAACTATGGCAGCTACATTCACCTTTGTTGCAGTTGGGTAGCTTTCATCACTGGGTGTCTGCCGAAGGTGTGGCCCTCTCAGATAGCCCCTCACCCTAACTGCAGCATTTCATGAGCCACTCAACAGACACACACCGGAAACAAGCAGGTTTAATCTGATGTCCTTACAGTGCGAAGGAACTCAAAGGGACCTCCGATATAACAGCACCAGCTTGAGTTCTCTCTTGTACTTCTCAGGAACAAGTATCCATGAGCCCTAGTAGCCTGTAAGGGATAAGGAGACATTACAAGAAAAGAGAGATGGTCTCTTGTAAGTGGTGGAAACTCTGTTCTCTATTCAGAAATGCCTTATCTAACTCCCTCATAACCTGTAATGGGGGTAATTAATCTTTTTTTCTCTCTCTTTAGCATATGATCCCATTTGCAAGCTTTAAAAGCATTTTAATAGTTGAAGCATTTTCATAATTATCAGGACTTAATCACTACATTTTAGGCAAAGCATCCCATACTGGACAACATTCACAGTTGGGAAGGGGTTGAATATATGGGAGAAAGTGGCAACAAGGACGCCTGCTCAGCAGATAAGTAGCTAAAAAATTGCCATGCTGATGAGCACCAGCCATACGCTACTTTTCTCGAAAGGCCTATTCCAGTAATTAACACATATTGAAGACAGATAAGCTTAGTGTTACTATGTTTTAATATTTGCACAGCGTTAACCTTTTTCTCTCACTTACTACCAGCAAAGGTCTTGCTATTATCTTGAGGCAGCATAGTCTTAAGGCCAGGCATCCACATAAATACCTCCCAATTCCTCAATCTCCTAGCTATCTGTTTCAAAATAAATATATGAATCCTATCCCTATACTTATTTTATTTTATAACTCTTTTATAGAAACTCCAATATTCTTTGTATATACAATTAAAAAAAAATCTGTGATCTTCCAAAATGGATTGCCCGCCTGAATTCTAGAAAATCAAGGTAGATATGAGCTAGGTAAAATAGAGATTGGGGAGCTGCAAAGTTGCAGTGGATTCCCTGAAAGAGTTGAGGTCCCAGAAAGACAAGCATCAAAGATGTCCCCTGATCTGTGTTTTGCAGACGGGGTGTGTGCAATCCATTTTCAGAAAGGAAACAATGTGCTTCTTTGAGGTGAACTTTCTATTCTGATTTACCCTGTGTAGTGCACTAGTTTCTTGAGAATACTTTGATGCAATCTATGTTTGTGATTTTCTTTCTCATGTTACCCTATGACCCAAAGATGAACAAAGTTGCTGGAGAAAAACCCTTGAATCTGGTCACAAGGACTGTAATTTATAGAGCACACAATTGTCTATTGGTCATGTGCAAACCGATTCACTTCTCTGAATCTCACATCATGTCCCCAGGAAACATTTTTTCCCATATCTGAATGGATCCAGGGAGTATGAACATTTCTCTGACACTGGTTACTAGTGGTCAATCAACAGCATAGCTCAGATCTTAGGGACCTCTAACTCTACTATCCCTTTAGCATAAAGAGACTATATCATCTAAGGGACAGTGAATAATGGTAAATATCCTAATATTTTTCATTAGCTCTCTAAAGAAACCCCAACCGGCAGCCTTTTTTTTTCTGGATTCTCAGACACCATGGGCTTCTCTCATACCAGTGTATGTTCCTGTCATTACTGGCTTATTACACATCTTCCTTGAAGGAATGTAGGGTCTAAGGGTAGGGACTTCACCTACCTTGCCATCTCGTAGCTTATATTTTACTTTAGAAAATCATTTAAAAAAAAACAAAACAATGATAAATGCAAATGAGAAAATAACATGGCAAAAGACAGCAAATGTTAAGAAACATTAAAATTTTAAATTGGATAGTGAAGGGCAGCTTTTGAAAGAGGTTACTGTTATTCCCATTTTCGTCATGATGAGCAGTGTGTTCAGAGAGGGCAAGGGGCTTGTTTGTAGTGACACAGCTAGAAGGAAAATGAGCAAATTCGAACTCAGGTCTCGTGTTGCAACACAGCAGTCTTCTACTGGCATGAGTTCCGGGGAATACATGATAGGGTTTATATCCCAAATCCCCTGGGATGGTTAAATGTCTGTGTCAGCTTGACTGAGCTGAAAGATTCTTGGATTGCTGCTAAAACGTATTTCTGGGTGTGCCTGTGAGGATGTTTCTGGAAGAGGTGAACATTTGAATCAGTAGACTGAATAAAGACAATCTGCCTTCACCAATGTAGGGAAGCGTCATCCAATCCACTGAGGGCCCAGACAGAAAAAAAGTGAAGGAAGGAAGAATTTGCTCCGTCTGCCTAATGACTTATGCTGAGAATCTGTCTTCTCCCACCCTTGACCTAGGACTTTCACCATCTGTTCTGCTGATTCTTAGGCCAATTCCTCTAATAAATATCTTTAGATAGATAGATGATGATATGTGCATAGATAGATTTTCTGTTGGCTCTGTTTCTCTGAGGAACCTTGATAAACCTGACTAATGAGTAAAACAATCTTGCTGGCTATTCTGTTGAGAACAGATGAGAAATAAATGTCTATATAAACATACAATCCTTTAGGGGAGGGCTTTCAATATAATCGGGAAAGTCAATTAATATTTTTTAAATTAATGAATCTAATAACTTTAAGCTATTAAAATCTATTTCTATTCCTCACTAAAAATACCGTCATTTGGGAAAGAGTCACTAATCCTCTAACAATGAGAAGTGTAATGGGATGATGGAATCTCCTAGTAACTTCTAAATATTATCATATTATAACCACATTTGTATTTAATAGTACAATGAATACTCTGAATAAGAGTCTATGTGGATTACCCCTGAGACTTTCTTTGTTTATTTTTATCTGTATATTTTACCTCTGTCATCAAACAATCATTTCAATTATTTGCATCTCTGAACTAGGAGAAAAGAGTCTACTTTTCAGAACTCTTAGAAGGGTTAAATAAAATGACATAAGGAAAAAGAAGCCAGTATAAATTTTAACACATAGGAAGTACACGATAAAATGTGAGGGTTTCTTGTTTGTTTTAAGCGGATTCAAAATGTATACTCTTACAGTTAAATCAATTTCTGTGCTCAAAAGAAAAACCTGGCTGCCTATATATTAAACTATTTGATTTAAAGTATCTTCAATCTTCTGTCAACTCCGTCATTGGAAATTGAATTAAAATAAATTCAAGTGAAATCTGAGGCTTAAAAAAGTGTCAGAATTTTCATAAAGCAAATGAATTGTAAAATGTCACCTCTGTGGGACAAGGGGGAGGGAATCAACATAAACAAAAGACACGCAGCATTATTGGTTTTCCTTTTCAAAAGCACCATGGCTACTTTAACCCTGAACCACTTATTTTTCTATTTACTTTTTGATACAATATGGATTTTCTTTTCCTGAGTTGAAATACATAAACAACAAAGACCAAATCAGATGAACAGTGTCAATATTTTGTCTATGAAAATTTCAGGTACTATATAGAATTTTCTTATTCCTCTTCTGAATTTTTCCGGTTATTTAACAAAGACCAAAACAATTGAACGTGTCAATATTTCGTCTGTGAAAATTTCAGGTACTACATAGGATATTCTTATTCCTCTTTAGAAATTTGCAGGTTATTTAACTATGTGGTGTTTTTTTTTTCTCCTTCTTACTGTAAACAGTGAATAATATCTTTCAAAATGTAGCTCAAGTGCTACCTCTATGATTCATAAGACTGTGGAATTACAGAAGTAGAACGAATGTGCAAGGTTTACTACCTATACGATTATTTTTTTCTGCATGTTTTTGTTGTGGTCTGAGGTCAGATTTATATCTCAAGTTATGACTGTGCTTATTTTCTCAGTCTTGCTGTTTCTCTCTGCTGCTGCTATCCCCCCACTGGCATCCCTTTGAGCACCCCCTGAACACCTTTAAATAGAAACAAAGGTTTTTATTCTTGATGATCAAATGATATTGATCTCAATGGCTAGATAAAGCAGGGGAAAGGGGGAAAAAGAAAGAAAGAAGGACTGAGAAGACAGGAAAATATGGAGATGTCAGAGCCCTCTGGAGAGAATAAGAGAAGTGGAAAAAAAAAAGGGAGGAAGAGTGACCCAGCACCAAGCTCTGTTCAAGTGTGGACCATCCACACCACTGATCCAAACCCGTAGATATCACAGTCTAGAGTCCTGGAAACTTGCCAGGCCCATGAGAAATTCTGAAGCTGTGGACATCTTATATGAGGATGGAGGCATCAATGAATAACTTGGACATAAAATTAAGATTGGACTATCAGAGACTTTTGTCAGTCTCCCTACCTGTGAGATCTCTATACAGTGGATCAATCAGCAGTATTTTTAGTTCATTTTTAGGTTGCTGTAACTTATGTTTTCAAATGAAATAAATATGTACCCAATTAAGAAAATAGACATGCTGAAAAAACAAATAGAAGCAAGACAAAATATATATTGCTCAAAAAACAAAGGCAATCTCATTTAATATCTAATATTTTATAGTCTTTTATCTATTTATTTTACAGTCTGCTTGATAAATACTTGTGATTTGATTACTGTATGCCAGGACTGGTAAGGATGGTTGAAATAATATTGCACATGCAGTTTTATGTCTAACATTTATTCAGTTAACAGGTTTTCAAAGGTATATCACAAATAACTAACCCGATGAGATAAACATCACCTTAATGACAGGATAATTCTTTTCTGTGAGTATAGTGTCACTTATTTTTACCAGTATTTTATTTTTAGAAAAATGAAGTAATTCCCATTATTTTTCCATTATAAATAAGTCTGGATTGGGCATGTTGATGAAATAAATTTTGACTATAATTTTCCACTTTTTTGTTGCTTCTTAATTACCGAATTGTTGTTTTTGGCTTTGGCATTCTTACTGAGAGACTATTTAGCATTAGTCTTCACTCCTGCAGAATCTACTATTTAATTAGACAAAAACTGAGATTCAGTTATGCTAAGCAGTTAGTCTAAAGTCGTACAGCTAATACCTGGTGTGATTGGCTGGTGCCTCCCAATTTGTCTTCTAGCTGTATCTTTTCTCACCTATTATACTTGAAGCACAGTTGGTTCTTTTCAGGAGGTAAAACATACTGTTCTTTAACCTTGATATGTATTCACAAAAGGGTTCTTAGTTATGCATCCTCTCCTCTTGTGGTAAAGTCTGCATAATGCCAGCACAGATGGGTCAACCAGGAAAAGCAAATCGCAGGTCTGAAAATAATATAGCTTTGTCATCCGAGCTGGAGTTGAATTATCTCCGTAACACTAGTTAGGTCAACTTAAACATATTTCTTAACCAAATTTCTATTTTAAGAATTTATTCATCTATAAAATGGTTATAAACTTTGGTCCCAAAGTATTGTTAAGGGTATTTATACCACAGGTGCGCTTACATCACAGAAATTGGAAAATGGAAACAGCAAGGCTTTTCACCCCCAAATAAGGTGGCCGGCTTTAACAAATAAAAATGTATGATGCACAGTTATATTTGAATTCTAGATTAACCTCAAATAACTTTTTACTATAAATAAGTATGTCTCCTGCAATATTTAGGATAGTGTGTGTGTGTGTGTGTGTGTGTGTGTGTGTGTGTGTGTGTGTATGTGACATTTATCTGAAATATTATTGCATTAGACATACAATATTTGGGACTCATTTATAGTAAACAAGAACAACAACAGACTCTATTGCTTATCTACATTTCCAGTATTTTATCTTTGATCCTATGATAGAAAGACTAGTTGTGAACATTTAACTGCACATGTTGGTTTGTAGAATAGTCACGAGCACTTTTTGGCACTAAATATGTGTCAACTTTCGTTGCCTGCCTTCCTCCCTCCCTCCTTCTCTCCTTCCTTCCTTCTTTTGTTCTTTTTCTTTTCTTTTCTTTCTTTCCTAAAATGTAGCCCTTCATGGGACAATCATATATATTTTCTAAAAGAGCTAATGGCTTGAAAATTCTCTTTTCCTAATATAATATAATATAATATAATACAGTATAATACAGATGACACTAACAATTTTATTGGTGAACTATACTCATCGTTGGAAGACTGCAGGCATAGCTTAATTTAAAACAATATAAAATTGAAAATAAGCATTTTAACATGGCAGGTGTTTTTTCTAGTGTAAGTGAATCATGTATGAGATTTATATCACATAATTTTTTTTGAAGTTTTTGTATGTTGATAATTAATGCATTTTCATGGAGTCTGCTATGATGAATTTTTGATGTGTCAACTTGCCTAGGCTGAACTACATCCTCCAGAATTTCCTTTCAAGTACTGTTTCAGTTTTCAGAGATTCTCTCCCAGTGGTTGAAAGGTGAGAGGGAGGCATTGTCCATTTCGTGCAACCATGCACTGTTGCTGATCTACTGATTCACTTGGAGTGCAAAGCTGAGCTTGAGCCTGCCACTGTTCACCCTTCCTCCTGGATCTTCAGTCAGTTTCTTTGATTCAGGGTCCGCTGTGTGTGTTTAGTTCCTTGACAGTGGAATTTGATTTCTGTAGAATTCCTGTTTCTTTGAATTACCTTCATATACCATGTTCTTTGCTTCTGTTTTCTGAATAAGAAACAAGAATTTTGGAGAAATGCAACAATAAATAGGCATCTGTCTCCTTAGGTTCTAGATGCATCATGGTTTTACGAACTTATTTCTCACAGTTTGACACAAGTCATAAACTTGTAGTTATTTTCTTTTATTGTAAGGGTGGAGCAATGTTCTTTCTAGCTCTCTACATCACACATAAACTGAGAGTCTGCAGTGGAAATTTTAAATGTCATTATATCTAAGAAAAGCTGTTTCGTAAATGTATGTGCATGTGTGTGTGTGTCTGCATGTGTGTGTGTAAACTTGTACCTGCATTTCGCTGCAGCACATCTATGCCTAAGCATTGACCTGAAATATAAACACAGATTCAATAAATAATTCATACAAGAAAGTTCATAATCATAATAGACTTATTTACAATTGCTCACATCTAGAAACAACACAAAGTCTATGAACAGGGCAATGAATAAGCAATGTATGATAAGTTTATGTAATAGGATATTACTCAGAAATGAGAAAGAAAGGAAGCTGATATAAAAAATTGCACAAATAAATCACAAAACACAGTATGTTGAGTGAAGAAAGTAGACACTGAAGGCATAGATTATTTTTGCTTTACCTTAGTGTCACATAAATGGGATCGCACCAAGGTCAAGCAGAAATAGTCAATGTTGACATAAATCAGTAAAAGGTTGCCAATGTGGGCAATTTTATAGAAAAGTGTGGTCTGGGGGAATTTTCTTGAGTGAAAAAAAATAAAAAAAAACTTTACCTGTATTTTTGGAGTAGGGGTTTCATGAGTGACTAAAATTATCAAAATTCAATGAACTGGATATTTTACATTTGTGCATTTTATTTTATTTAACGTTTTCCTAGAACATGTTAAGTTTATGCCAAACTTGAGAGAGAGACAGAGAGGAGAGAGAGAAAGAGAGAGCGAGAGAGAGATATTAAACAGATATCAGGAATAAAAAAGAAGTTCTCTTTTTATTACAGATCATTTATCATAAAAATAAATGATTATTACAGATCATTTATCATAAAAAATTAGAGCATAATGAATAAATTCATGTGACTACATGTGGATATCTGAATAAAAATATGTTTCTTGAAGAGAAAATAGGTTATTAACACTAACAGAAGTAAAAAAAATCGAAATAGTCTTATATCTCTTAAATAAATTAATCTGTATTTTAAAATCTTCTCACAATGAAAACTCCAGGACCAGATTTTTTTTCACTCAGCTTTAAATCCTATGTAGGAACACAAAGGACATGGATAGCCTATACAAAATTGAAGAACAGCAAACAAGATATTTCACTTCTTTCAAAGTGATGACATTTTGGAAAGTTATAGTAATGAGGACAATGTCCTGTCAGCAAAAGCATAGACTCTTACTATAGCAGATGGTTAATATAAATACAAAAGATAAGATAATTAAAAATCAGTCCCACTCACAAAATATATGTAGTTTATTGTAAAGGTGGTATTATGGAACAGTAGAAAAGAACAATGTTTTAATTTATGTTGCTGACACAAGCAGATGCACCCATTGTAAAATATTACATAGATCCCCACCACATACTAAAGAAAATCATAAAATGCGGCCAGATTCTACATTTAAATGTAAAAGATAAAATGGATTATCTTTCAGATATTAACATAGAAGAAAATTCTTGAATGGATGAAAAAATAGCAGCCTAAGATAAGATATCAATAAATTAGTCTCTACTAAAATACATAACTTTTATTTATCATAGTATATTATTACAAAGTGATAAGTAAAGCCACAAAGTTGGAGGAGATATTTATGAACACCTATAGCCAATGACATAACCAGAATATACATAAATAAATCAATAAGAAAAAATAACTCTAACAATTAAAAAAAGGAGGTGGGTAAAGCCATAACAGACCTCTCTCAAAGAAGGACACGCAAAGAACCAATGAACAGTGCTTCCTCAAAGAAATACAGGTAAAAGTCACAAAGATTTGCCACATAGAATTCATAAAAACAGCTTAAAAGAGGTAAAATGGCAAAACTAAGTGATGTTTAGTTCAATTTATGTTAAAGGAGACCCCTGTCCCTAAAAAAAAAAAAAAAAAAAAGGCCACAATAATTTTGGTGTTTGAATTCAAGACAATGGTCATCTTGAGTAGTAGAAAAAGATTAGTATTTGGGAAGGGCACAAAATCAAGTCTGAGGTGTCGGTGATGTTTTACTTCTCAACTGGATACCAGTCACCAAATGTATTCACTTTGTGATAATGCTTTGAACTCTATATTTGAACTCTTTTCTGTACGTATATTGCAATAAAACCTTTAAAAAGCCCATTAGGAATGAAGAAAATGAGATAATTATTTATAGAATTTAAATTTAAACCAAAAAGAGAATTCCATGAAAACATAACAAAAATGTATTTGATAACTTCAATGGAATAAAATGTTTTCTAAATGTTAAAAATTTGACTGAAAAAGAAAATAAAATCTTGAATAAACAAAGCATTCATTAATGGAAATAAGTTTTCAAGAATGACAAAAATGACACCATTCAGACAGTATTCTCAATCCTGATTCACTTATTCATTTGCACTTTTTTAGCAGGTTTCTACAGGCAATAATTAAAAATGTAATTTTAAAATTGGAATTCACTGTGCCTGTATCTACTTAGTGACACTCTAGTCCTGAACAGCATCTAGTAGGAGGGTCCTGTCTTCTTTAGGTCCCTCCACCTTCAATAGTAGCTTTCATGTAAGCTGCATATCTGACTGCACATTTGGCCAGGGTAGTGTTGCTAATTACCCGCCTTACACAACAATAAAATGCTGTTGGAGGTATGTTAATGCAATGTTGTAAAGAGAATGAGTTCGGAAATAAGATCAATCTGGGTGCAAATCCCAGCTCTGTAACATCTTAACATCAAGGGTTTTGGCAAGTTATATGATTATAGTAACTGACGTTAGATAACTTACTAATCACCAAGCACTCTCCTAAGGAATGCCAAAAACCTTTCGGTTTTGTCCCTGAAGCCATTCTATGAGTCATGTACTATTTTTATTGAGATTTGACAGGTGAAATAAGCACAGGAAAATTAAGATCTTACCTATAGCAATACTGATAAGTTTTGGAGCCAAGATTTTAATGTTTGCTGACTATTTAAAGAAAATATAATTATAACCACTGAGTTATATTGCCTTTCTGTCTAGTTTATAAAACTTTAAGACCTAGTTTTCTCATTTCAAAATGAGGGACAATTTTATTCACGTGATAATCTTGTGTGGATGGCATTTAAAAGATCACAAATGCCAAAGCATTTTCTACCAAGCTGGGCACATGAGCACATGCATTTGATACATTTTTGTTGAACTTCAGTGAAGGAACTTTACATGCATTAAGTTATCTAATTCTCTTGCAAACCCTACAGAGTACATTTTGTTAATACTATCCTCATATTGCAGATGAGGAGTCTAAGGTACACAAAGATTAAGTAATTTGCATAGGCAATGCAGCTACTGAAGAGAGAATTGGTATCTGAACCATATTCTGTTGCCAGAGACTATTTGTTTCTTATTTATTTTATTATTTTATTTTATTTTATTTTTTGAGACTGGGTCTCACTCTGTTACCAGGCTGGAGTGCACTGGTGTGATCTCGGCTCACTGCAACCTGACTCCCTGGTTCAAAGGATTCTCCTACCTCAGCCTCCCGAGTAGCTGGGATGACAGGCATGCGCCACCACACCTGGCTAATTTTGTATTTTTAGTAGAGACGGAGTTTCACCATGTTGGTCAGGCAGGTCTCAAACTCTTGACCTCAGGGGATTTGCCAGCCTTGGCCTCCCAAAGTGCTGGGATTATAGGCGTGAGCCACAGTGCCCAGCCGAGCCCATCTATTTAATTGCTATTCCCGGTTCCCTCATTTGGCCATGAATTTCTTAAGGGAAAGGGCTTTGCTTATCTGATTTCAGGCTCTAGTCACTGGCATTGTTTCTGACACTAATAATTGAAAAAATATTGAAATATTAGACCCCTGCTTTAAGAAGAAAATACTAAAATTAATATAGAGAATAGATTGTTTGATATAATAAATGTATAGTCTGCCTCAAAGATTTTTCTGTACTAACTCATCTGATTTTAAAATAGTCAATGAATAAATGAACTATTGAACAAACAAGATGTCATCTTAGATGATATATCCCATGTCTCACTTATCCTTAGATACATCAGAGCATATCTAAGTGTGTACAGACATGAGCAGCATTTCAAAGACAGGTCGGAAGGGTATGATGACAGATTTAAGACTTAAGGCCATGAACGGAATGTCAGAGCACTCTCAAGTATCACCTCTGGGTTCTCAATTACCATGTCAGTTCAGATGCTTGACAAATCAGGTACCTGAATATATTTTTCCTCCTAGTTGCCCACAGCTCATGGTGGTAAGACTTCAGAATTACGTAAAACTTGCAGTGAGATCTTCCTCTAGGTTTGGTGTCATCTGCAGATGGAGATCTTAGCAGAAAATACAAGCATAGTGACTGTATCAGCTCAGGTTTTTGGGAAGGCTTATCATCTGCTTAAGTCTCAATTAGAAAGTAATTTTTGTTTCCTTTCTGAAGCTTTTCTAGAATGCTAAATTAACATAGCTGGTTTTTAAAATCCAAAAATATGAGTTGGATTTTTAAAATACATATTTTCTACCTTGCATAGTGGTCATAAATAGACTGTAGCATCCAACTTTAAAGTTCCTAAGTCCGTGTGTGTTGTGACAATCCCATTGGAGCAACAAAACCACAAACTGAAAAGAGGAAAGCAAATGTTTACGGGTTAAGAATTCTGTAAGTGGATACCCTGGAGAACCTGAGACTGGCTTTACTGTGCAATTCTTCTACCTGAGAAATCTTCCTGCTCTCTCACAAGAACTGAGAGCTACCACAGTGCTAACTCCTTGAATACCATCAATATTACCTATGACTGTAGGTTGGAAGATCAGTCCCTTCTCTACCAATTGCTCATTGAATGACTCTCAGCAAGTACATTGGATATGGTCAATTGACAGCATCCACACTGTCATCTTGCTGTGCTATTTTTAATATAATAAAGGCTAGAAAGCAAAGCCAGCATTTCTTGGCTCTATAGCAACCAGGCTTCTGACACAAATTTGGCTCTACCAATTACATTCACTTAAGTGATTTAGAAGAGAGGAGTGAAGAGGAGGTTATCTTCCTGCTATAATTTCTGGTAGAATGTCAAGTTTTGGCCACATGGTTACCAAGAAGCAGTTGCTGCAGTGGTGATGGCAGCTGTATCAGCCACTTCTGGGTCCCCCAGTACCTATGGCAGAATGTATTCTAAGCTTAACTGTTGCAAGCTCCTCCAGCCCTTCGAAGATTCCATAAACACATAATTCCTTGTGTTAATTTACAGTCTGTTTAAAATACTTAGAGGGGTTTCTGTTCCCTACAGTGAGCCCAGATTGTGAAAGCAAGTCTCTTTCTTAGGCCACAGTTAATTTATCCCTTTAATGAGACTAATTAAATGCCGGGACGCAGAAGAAATTATTCCTTGTGTTTCATATTTTATATTATTTTTCTTTCAAACACAGGTTGGAAAATCAAAACCTGTAGACAAGTTTTCCCTCAGTACGTAATCCAAATGCTGTCAAATTAGAAATAAAATGTGTCTTGAAAACATTCAATTAAATGCTATATACTTTAAAATATCTGTTGTATACCAAGCAGTATACCAGGTGGTGCTTATATAATCATGAGCTAGATATATTAATTGACTTCACGGAGCTCACACTTTGTAAGGAGGGATAAAGAAACATGCAATTTCAGTGCAGTGTCATAGAGATGCTATTATGACAGGCAAAGGTTTTGATTGGCACTAATCCCACCTGGGAAATGAGATTTCATGGAAAACTCAGAGGTAGTGATGTCTGATGGGAGCCATGATCAACAACAGTTAGGAATAAGTTACATAGCATTGTTGACTGACTACTCCACAATTTCTCCCCATTCCTCCAAACTGACCATTCCTGCATTCCACCATGGAGTTAAAATGCCATAGGTTTGCATTAGTAATCTCCTTTCCAGCTCTTTTATGGGCATGTGACAGAATTCTGGCAAAAAGACCTGAGGAAATATCTGAGGAGTGGTTCACGGGACTGTTTCCCTCCTAATAAAAAGAATGGCACATGAAGGTTTAGCCCCATTATCTCTTTCTACTCCAATATGCTGTTGTCTGAGAATGTGATGTTTGCCGCTATGCTAACAACCTTTGAATCAGCTGTGAAGAAAAAGAATCCTTTTTTATTCCTAGAGCACTGGCATCATCCCTGTGCTGAGCATTTACTGATTCTGAAATTTCAGAAATTTCTGACATGAGAAATAAAAATGCAGAATTATTAAAGCTACTTTGTCAGGTATTTTATTTCATGAGCAAAACAACAAAAAACTATACTAAATAATGCAGCCATGTGAAGGGTGTGTGAGAATGAATATGTGTTCAAGGCTAGGAGATTTATAAGTACAGTACACAAAAAGCCAAGAAGATTATTGTATGACAAGAAGTAGAACTTCGCTGGGAATTGACCACAAGAATAAAGAGATGACTGAGACAATTAGAGAGATAAAAGATCATCACATCATAACTAGCTGAGCAAGCCCTTCTAAAAATCATGAAAGAAGGCAGAAGAGACAGAAGGCTCATCTTAAACTTGCATTTGCTTAGAAAGCACATTGATGGTTTTATAAAGTCTGTTTGGAATGATTTTGGATAGAGCTGATGGAGGTCTGGTTGGCAAAGTCCCTTTAATTACAGAGTTAGGGGTTGTAGTTATTAAATGCTCCTTTTCTGCTATAGCATTGAGAGTTATTCAGAAGGAAAAAATATGTATACTCATGCTGTTCAATATGACAGTCACTAGTCACGTGTGGCTAGTGATCGCTCATAATGTGCCTGAGTTGAATGAAGTGCTATCAGTATAAAATACGTATCACAGTTCAAAGACTTAGTTTTAAAAAATGTAATTTATCTCATTAATATATTTATATTCATTATAAGATTAAATAATATTTTGACTATATTGGGTCAACTAACATTATTCAAATTATCTGTTAGTGTTTACTCTTTTAATGTGACTACTAGAAAATTTAAGATTATTGACATGGCTTGCGTAAATTCCTATTGAACAGTGCTGATACAATGATATGAGCTCAGAGACTATCGCAATGATCTAGAGAAGACATTGTGGTGGCATGGCTGATGCGAAGGGAAGTAGAAAGATAAATTGCATGTATGTTACAGAGTTAAGTGAATTAATTAAATGTAGAATGTTAGGAGAGAATTTGGATTAATGCTAGTTTCTTCAATTGGATACTCAGTTTCCTTAATATACTATGTACTAAGTATGTCAACTACTGTAACAAAAGATCCTTAAATCTGGTGACTTAACAAGATACAAGTTCTATTTTTTATGTTTTCTCATTGCAATAGGAGGGATTGAAGGTCTGCTTTCCACATTTTGTCTCAGGTTCACTCCATATTTTGGCTTTGTTAACAAGAATCTTCTGTGGATGTTCTACATTTGTTCAATAGTCAAAGAGAAGGTAGAACGTAGAGAACTGTGCAGCTTTTTTTTTCTTCCGTCGTTTTAATGAGCCAGTCATGGAAGCAGAGTATACCACTTCTCTGCA
This sequence comes from Cheracebus regulus, assembly GCA_963574635.1. Classification (NCBI taxonomy): domain Eukaryota; kingdom Metazoa; phylum Chordata; class Mammalia; order Primates; family Pitheciidae; genus Cheracebus; species Cheracebus regulus. The sequence goes on from CAUYQU010037550.1 coordinate 60,231, forward strand.
GGTATCGCTAGCCAGAAAAATTAGTTACATGTCCATACCAAACTGCAAACAAAGTAGGTGACAGTAACCAAGGTGAGTGCTCAGGAAAAAAATGCAAAAGGAATTAGTGAATCCTTAGGCTGTTTCTTTGTGTCTTAACATGAGATTGCTAAGAGTAGTCACTTATAGTAAAAGACAGGTGACACTTGTAGGCACTGCAATGTTGAGAGTAAGAAGTCTATGGGACATGCAAGTGGATGGTCTCCCAAGAGTTCGGTGATGCAGAATTAAATTTCAGGAGGGCGTTCTGGTTGGGCATACATATATAGACATCATCAACTCATAAATAATTATGAAGACATGAGAGCGGATGAGATGATGGTTTCAAAGCAGCCTGAGAAATGAATGCTTTGGACAGCAGGAGATCATGTGGTCCATTTGCATGGCACTGGGGAGAGGTGTCTCTCTGCGATTCAGAAGGGTCCTTGTGTCTCAGAGAAGACAGCACCGTCCTCAGTTTGTAGGACCATTGCTGCTATGTTTCTGGGAGGTTGCCCTGGCCTTTTCTTAAATGAGAAAGGCAGGCTCTTGGTTCGTTCCACCAGTGGGGATAAACACGTTAGCAAAATTTCATTACTGTTCTTAGGGTGGTAGAACTTAGGCTGCAAAGAAAGCCTCAGAAGTTATTGCTACATGTGGTGAAAGCAACCCCTTTTTTAAAAATTTTCTGCTGATCCTGCAATTATTTTAGCATCAATTGTCCATTTTTGTCATTAAACCTCTAGATCACTGGAAAATGTAACATATCCACTATACTTTCACTTCTTCCCCCTTCTTCTATTTATAACTTAGCTAATGAAGTCTGGCTTTTATTTCCCTCTTCTCCACTGAAAATGCTCTTGCTAGAGTAAAAAATGACTCCAAGTTTATTGGCTGAAAGGAAGGTGACGTGAGTCAAGCTTTTGCCTTGGGTACAAAGTGTAAAGAGGATCCCCCCAAAAAATCAGTAGTGAAGAGAAATATGTTTTAATGCAATACTTTTACAAATTAAAATTAATGGAAAAATGAATGAGAAGACAATTTTAAAATTTTGAATGCAGACAGGGTTAATCTCACGAATCTCGAATAATTTTTCATTGTAGATCTTTCCTGATTTCCTGGTGCTCCCTGCCTGCTTGGTATGTTGGATACGCTCCCTTATGATTTCCCTCCTGTCTTTGTTTTCTTTAGTTTTCTTCCTCCTCCTTTTCTCAGAGTCTCACGTACAGGCCATCATGTTCACTGAAGAGACTTTACCTGCTACACTATTTTCAACTACTTTGTTGTACAATCACAATTTTTAGTGGAGATTTTCCTCAAATCCAGAGGCACATATTTAACAGCCTTCTGGACATCTCTATCTGGGAATTTTCTTCCCAATAAACCCTTAAAGTTCAAAACATTAAAAAATAAATTTATTTCTACACATCCTCCAATATGTAGTTTCCTCCTAATCGTTTTCCATTGATGATACTAGTTTTTCCCTTTAATTATCCATACCAAGTTACTCAGCCGATTCCAGATATTACTTCTATACATTCTTAAACCCATCTTTTTATATTTTTATGAATATTAACCTTATAAGATATAATCATCTTTTCTCCTTGTCCCAATGTACCAGTTTTCCTGTCTCTCTACTTCTCTCTCATGAGCTCTCTCTCTCATACACCCATACACAAACACATATACAATAATATACCTATCAGCATGTGTGTGTGATCTCTGTCAAACCAATGTATATGTATCCATATGTTATAGGTGCACATTCACATGTAGGAGTATACTAAAATGTTAATGGAGAATAGCCAAAAGCATTAAGTGTAGTTTTAGTACTGTGATTACCCCCATGGAAAGCTGTCAATGATACAAATTCAAAACCATCTACTGAAGCAGGGTCTCTAGAGGACTGAGAACCTGTGTAGGGAGAAAGCAATTACCTTAGTCTGAGGCTGGAGTCTAACAGCTAGAAAGGATGGTCCAGCTTCTAGGAATGCTACCGTAAGTTGAAAGAGTACCTCAATACCTCCGGAGTGTACTAAAGTATCTGAGCAAGGTCCTACAAGGTAAACTATTTTCCTATAACAACTTCTCTTTAGAAAACTCTGAAGAGCAGCCTGACCACCTGCTCATCTTCTCCCAGATATCAAATGCTGATCAGGCTACACTGTCACCTGTGGGCCTCATCTTACCATAAGGCGAAGGAAGCAAGTGGACTAAAGGAGATCAGATGCAGTTTTTCTTTCCCCTACTTCTCTCCGGTTTTGTCCTCAGAATCAATAAAGTGACCAACAGGAAGCATTTTACCCTCCAAAGCATCCATTTGCCTCTGCCTTTATCAATCATAGACTTTTCAATAACTTTAGCATAATTTGTCTTTTCATAAAATCTGTCATTAATCATTTGTGCATTCAGACTCAGGAAATTCTAGAAATTCCAAGGAGAATAGTCACGTTGAGACTCTGCCTTTTGGGATTTCCAAACAAAGATATCAATTTTGGGAATTCCAAGAGCGGCACAAAAATCATCTCTCCTATAGGGCTTCTCAGCTTATAAACCCACAGTGAGTTTTGATGGCTCCATTTACAATATCTGTGCTTGGCAGGCGTTTTTTTTCTCTCTCTCTCTCTCTCTTTTTTTTTTCTTCTATTGACAAGAGAGTTTGGGGGAAGGTTCTTTTTAGTCATTACTTTTCCAGAGCAGTCAGTTTTGCCTTAAGAGAAAAATGTTCCAAATATAACAAATCAGGTTTCATAGTGGGTTTGTGACAGTTCAGGCAGGAGAGACAGAAAGTAGATTTGCATGAAGTTTGAAATTATTGCCGATGGGTATTCTGCTTTGGAAAATTAGAACAAAGTTAGAGAAATTGAGCTTGATATGGGAGGACAGTGCAAGTAGACAAAATGTTTAGGACAAATCAGGCATCATTTCAGCTGGTTTTTCACAGTAGCACAATCTCGGCTCACTGCAACCTCCACTTCCTAGGCTCAAGCCATTCTCCTGCCTCAGCCTCCCATGTAGCTGGGACTACAGGTGCACACCACCACCCCTGGCTTATTTTTTTATTTTTAGTAGAGACAGATTTTCACCCTATTAGTCAGGCTGGTCTTGAACTCCTGACCTCATGATTCACACACATTGGCCTCACAAAGTGCTGGGATTACAGGCGTGAGCCACTGCGCACATCCATTTAAGTCAGCAAAACACCTTCTTTGGCCTGACCCACCCATGATTCTCCCGCCATGTGGACCACTGCTGATAATGCAGGAAGCTTCTGAGGTTACCACCTTCTTTTTGTTCCCGGTAACTTGGATACCATGTCCTGACTTTCACACATGCTTTCCAGAGCAAAATGTTTTGGAATGCACTACCAGAATCAAATGCCTCTCCTTTTCTTTGTGTAAAGAATTGCTATCCACGTTTTAAGATTCTGCTTTCATCACTAATTCTGGAAAGACAACTTGACCCCAGATGATCCACCTCAGTGTTTTTCATGCTTTCCTCGTCAATGTTGAGCTCAATGAGTGCAAATGCTGGGAGACTTCTCCTTCTGGCTACCTGGCTGGGTTGTAGGAGTGCACTGAGGATCACACCCAGGAATTTTAACTCCAAATGCTTTCTATTTTATTACCCCAATGCTAACTTTAATATTGTCCTTACCTGCCTTGTTAACAGTCAATGACTCCTCATTGCTCCTTAGTCCCTAAGCTGTTTATTTATTTGTGTATTTATTTAGGACTGATTCTTGCTCTGTCACCCAGGCTGGAATGCAGTGGCACGATCTCAGCTCACTGCAACCTCCTTCTCCTGGGTTCAAGTGATCCTCGTGCCTCAGCCTCCTCATTAGCTGAAATTACAGGCAACTGCCACCACCCCCAGCTAATTTTTGTCTATATATACATATATTTTATAAATATGTGTATTTTTTTTTCAGTAGAGATGGGATTTCACCATGTTGGCCAGGCTGGTCTCGAACTCCTTACCTCAAGTGATCTACAGTCTTGGCTTCCCAAAGTGTTGGGATCATAGATGTGACCCACCTCACCCAGCCTCTAAGCTGTTTACTGTGGGGACAAAGGTCTCTGGGAGTTTTGCTCTGCTGTAACTAGTCTCAATCTTGCAATTCTCCATTATCTCAACACCACCTGGAAAGTGACTCCTTCAATTAGACTGATCTCATTAATCTCAGGGCCAATTGTGCATGTACTTTCTTCTTTGTGTTTGCTCACGTAATAGAATGCACTGAGGGTTCCTTCAATTTCTCTTCCCTCTTTCAACCCTTTCAGTGCCCATGCCCCCCATCCCATCATATCTCCAATACTTTCCGCCCTGTTTAAAACACCAATGAATCTTTCTTCCTAACTAGTCATTCTGTTTCTAATCTTGTTACTTGTCACCATTACTTCTTACAAATTGCAACCAGAGCAATTTTTCACAAATCTGTAAATAGTCTTATGGTTGACAATAAATATCTATTAAGTATTGGCTAGTGTATTTAGCATTAAAAAGAACATATTGTGCATGTGTTTAGTGCTTCTATATTTATATAGAAATTTGCAAACTTCACAAATTAGACTCATGTAATTCCCTCACTTAATTTTTACCACACCAGAAAATAGGATGGTAAGCACATCAACAATGAACAGTGGAAAGACACAGAATTTAGTGCCTAGGATGAGTCAGAATGTAGTTAACCCAAGCCACATGGCACACGCTCCTTCTCAAAAGCCATGGTAACCGCCCCAGGAAAGGCATTTCCAGCACAATTTTTCTAATTGATTTGTCACGTGTCATCAGGGTACTTGTGCGGTTGAAATATCATTAACGAATGCCCTTGACTTGCTTTCCAGAATAATTCCACAATTAGAAACTTGAACACGGAAGAGCATTCACTGGGAGTAATTTTTAGAAGTGCACTTGGTGTGCTTAGCGGAGTGGATGGTAACTTTGCAATGAAATCATCAGTTTCTTTAAGCCTCTGATTTCTATGCTAGAACAGGCACTTATAAAAAGGCAGCATTAATTTTGTAAATGTTACAAGAGGGCAAGCGAACAGCTCTTGTTAGTGGTTTTACATAATCGTTTTTCCATCTCTATACCATTTTGTATTCATTCCTAAGAAAAGCAAAGAGAGCAGAGAATAATCTACATGCCAGGGCTTGGGCTAAGCACTATACACTTTTCACAACAATTCTTAAAGACGGGTTTTACTGCAAAGTGTTAGAGTGAAGCTCAGAGAGGTTAAGAACTTGTTCAAAGTCACTCAGCTTGGAGGGTCAGGGCTCTGGTTACAGATAGGTGTGTCTGATGCAAGACTAAACTCTTTCCACTACACCATACTGCTTCCCAGAACTAATTCGAATATATCATACTCAATATCAGTCCTTCCTCTTATCCCAGTTTCTTTTCTCATGCCACTTCCTCCCTGATAATCTCCTCTGGGATCATATAAAGCTTTGAAACCAAATTTTAGCCTTTTTTTTTTTTAAATCGAAATAATAAGCATTGACTCCATCAATATCATTGATCTGTTTGATACTTAATTTACAAAAAGTTGTATGACTATTGTATAATTTTTCAAAATCAGTCTAATTCACCTGTCACGTTTTAGGTGAAGTCTTGGTTAGGAAAGAAGAGAACGAAAAGGAAAAGTGGAATTTCCCTACCTCAGGTGATGGTGTGGTAGAGAAGACAGAGGAGAGCAAGAAAGTGAGTGGCTAGGGCCTTCACCGCTTGTGTTGCCTTTGACATGCTCCCTTGACGGCCCTTGGAGAACCTCCACCTTTACCTGGGCATGCCCAGCATGGTGAGGGAACAATGGAAGTGATGACTTGGCTGCAGCAGTTTTCCTGGATGCCTAGAATGACTGACAATGCATGCATGTGCATCAGGTCTTCAGAAGAGCCAGGGGAGAGTTGGAGGAGTTGAAGACCGATGGCCTGAGGTCAATGTGAAGAGGCTACAGTGTAAAAAGACTTTAAGATCAAGGCATACGGCTAGTTCTATGAACACCAGTCCTGGTGTTAGAATGCCACGACAAAAGGCCAATAGCACGCCTCATTTTCCACCAGTCCACAGGGGAGCCCAGAACAACACTTCCACATCAGATGGAAGCTGGGATCCCAAGGAAGCGCCAGAGAGGAGAAAGCTTTTTCTTCCCTCGGTCACAAGAACAAGCCACCATCAAAGGATGAGAAGGGAGAAGGGGTGGGATTTTTGAGAGACTACTACTAAAAAAATGATTAAATGATAAACTTTGATTTTTATCAAAATATATGAAATCTAATACTTCTCTACCACTCAGAGGATAAGAATTTGAAGAAAATCAGAATGTACAAAATAAATTTGTTTTTATTTATTTACATATTTGAGTAAATTGTGAGTAAATTTGTGACCCTGATAAATCTAACATTTAGCTTTGAGATAGTCTTAAGCCATTTTTGCGATAACTGCTACTCCCTGCCTCTCCCCTGGCCTTGAAATCACTTGAAACACTGTAAAACGGGAATGTGTACTTCATTTGGAGGGGTCAGCTTTGACTGGTTTATAGATTGACCACGTTTTAGGCACAACATAGACCTAGCACCATGTCCCCTCTTCTGTAAAAGCTCATCAAATAGAGACAGACTGATTAGCACTAATTCCTGCCCACTGCCTCTTAATGGATTGCAAAAGCAGTCATAAACTGAGCTGCTCTGTTAAAGAGAGGCCTCTTCTCTGGCTGAAGAAGGCTCCAGGCGGGTAAAGATGACAGTTAGCATAGATGACCCCTTACCGAACTCTCTGCTGACTTGAACTGAACTCCACAGAACACTTAATCCCAATTAGTCTTCCACACACAACACACACACACACACACACACACACACACACACACGCCTCTGATAGTCCACACTCAGCCTCATACACTATATTATATAATCAATGGCAGCATGGATAACAGTAGTCAGGAATTATACATTATATTTATAAATAGTTTTTGAATCTTCATCTGATGGTATTCTTTTCATCTTCCTGTGAGATATATGGAACCTTCGCTTGTGTATCTTCTTATCCCATTTTACAGATGAGGAAGTGTGCAATAATTCATGTTCATATGGCTAATTAAATTTGAAACTATGCACGTAGGTACGATCCAGTGGATTTTTTTAAACACATTCTTTATGGCTTCTCAGTGCCCCCAACAGAAGAACTGGTAACTTCAAAACAGCAGGGACATAATTTTGTTCATGACAAAATTACAGGACCTATAATAATGTGTATATTTAGTATTCAAATTGTTGTGGTATGAATAAGTTGCATAAAGCCACAGCAGCCTCAAGAAAACTCTTGAGTCTTTTCATAGTAATTTGGAGACTGTAGTTGGTGAAAGCATGAAACCAGCTCACTGATAACCTCCAACCCTGATTTTCCATAAGACATCTAGTTAAACATGATTATTTAATGATATTTACTATTCCTTGAAAGTTTGGAGACATCCAAGGGTGAGGTGTTGGGCTCTCAGGTTTTCCACTGTAACTGTCCTTTAACGCATCTCCACTGGGAAGTGCCATTCCAGTTCTTCCCTCACTGTTCTGTTCCTTGGGCTGCAATCCCTGCTAGCCAAGTTTGCTTTCCATTCTGCAAGATTCTATAATTATGTTCCTCCACCTTTTTACCAAACAAGGGAAGGCTAGATGATGGAAACCAAAACCAAGCAAAGCAGCAAAGGGAACTGGAGCCCAGGTCTGGATTCCACTCCATCCACCTATGTGAAGTGTGCTCATCTACTCCAGGAATTTCTGTGACTGTGATACAGACAAGTCATTAGAGTTTATTTTGAGAGTCAGCTTGCATGCCAAGCTTCAACTCCTGGTCTTACATTTATGCCACTGGCTCTGTTGACTCCCACTCATTAATAATGATAACTATAGGTGATACTGTTCGTAATGACTGCAACATTTCCAAGGAGAAGGGACTCTCCACACTGCCACTGACAAGCTGACACTTAGAATCATTACATGAAGGGGAAAAATCTTTGCACTGGTTGGAGGACCAGGGAAATAGGAGGAGTCATCAGCTGATGGGAAGAAGACTGGTGGCATTGTGGTTTAGTGAGATTGACAAGTGTGTCTTCCAGATACAGCATTATCTCATTTGAGTAGAATGGGCTCAAATGAAAAATGAGAGAATATTTTTTTCTCCTATGGTTTAATTTTCCACGTTGTTTTCATATTAAGACAAAAAATATCGATGAAGGGGCTCAAGAGCTGGCATCTCCTGGATCTTTACATGATCCAACCAACGGGTTATGCTCATGAAGTGGAAAGTGTTGACACAAATTAAAGCAGAGAGAGAAACTTCCTATACTTAAGTTGTACTTTTAATGTTAATTTATTAGCTATAATGTGGCATAGGACACAGAGGCTGCTTCTACATGCCCTAAATGAATAATTCAGGATGGAGACTGGACGGCTCCTTCCGTTCACAGTCTGCATCTTGAGTACTTACTATGCGCCAGGTACTTTGGGCATTAGCACAAGCACTGAAGACTATTTTGTGGTGAGTAAATACATGCTCTTATAGAGCCTGGCAACTCTGTGTTGTACTCAACACCACGACTCAGAGTTATCTCTGTATGTTTGCATCTTCTACCAGAGTATATGTTTCTTAAGGGCAAGGATCTTTTATCTCCTACACTTGGTATTTCTGTCATAACTCAGGGCTGCATACATAGGAGAAAACACATTTAATCTCAAACTTCCTGGTAGCTAAGGTAAAGGGGAAATGTTAGTATTATAATAGTGTAGACATTGATTGAGCCCTAACTGCATGCCAGCAATTCTTGAAACCCCTGTAATATTTGTTCTACTGTTTTTTCATATTAGAAAACAGCCTTTGAGTAATGTGCCCCAAATAACAGAACTAGTGAGTGGTATAACTGGAATTTAAATCATGGGTATTCGTACATATTGTGCTCATTACCTATATAATCAGTACATTTTAACTCTGCCATTTTAGGGAAGGCACAACTTAGGAAAGAAATTGTGACTTTAAATACAATAAAAAATATACAAAGCACAACACCTTATGCAGTGCAACATATAAACAGAAGAATCAAAGAATGCCCTTTCCCTAAATGACTTTGTTCCAGCACATCTCTCCATAGGCATTCAGGGTGAGATCTTTTTTCTGAGTTATTCCAATCATCAATCTGGAGAATTCTATTGTGCCTGCCCACTCAATCAGTGGCAGCTTGTTGCAAGAAATTTACAGTGATGTCAGTTTCTTTAAATTGATGATTGGAAAAAGTAGATGGATCTCAAACTCCCAGACAGTATCCAATGACCTAAATTAACTGTCACCTGGTTCTGCATTATGGATGGAAACCTGGTGTGACCTTGAGATATGGCCAACAGGAGATGGACTGAAGTCTGTCTAGGGGCAGTGGCTGTCAAGACACAAACATGTTGAGTGACCAATTGATCTGAATAGGCCTTTCCTATAAATTCTCAATCATTTTTTATGGTTCATGAAGTTCATTACAATTGGAATGCCTTTTTCTCTTTTCCCCAAATTCCTACTCAGTCCCATATTCTGTACTTCTAAATGTTGCTATTCAAATTCCCACTCTCATCATTGGCATTCTGTCTGCCTCCTCCCACTGATCATCTGTCTCTTTGATGCCCTTTTACTTTCTACATTAATTTTCATGTTAGAGAAGAGACTGGACTGTTTTGAGCCTTCTTTTTAAAAATTTTTTAAATTTTTTTCACTGTGTTTCTAAGTCAATGACATTCAATCCTATCTCTATTCAAATGACATGAAAAATTTTAAAACTGGTTCATTCATCACCCATTGTAAACCAACTAAATCAAAATGTCTTGATGTGGGGACTGACATTTGATATTTTGCGTAAGTCCCATAAGAGGGACTCCACTACTCAGCCCCAGGTGAAGTCATTCATTGTCACAGCTCCAAATGTCTCCATTGAGCTGATAACTTATAACTGTATTTCCAGTTCTCTTTTCTGAGGTTCAGGTACATATACACAACTACTTGTTTGAAGTTTTCAACTAAATGTTTAATAGGCATCTACAACTCATGCCAAAACCTGAACATTTGATCTAGTCTCCAGACATATTAAGTCATCAAAGTAAGAGAGGTCTAAGTCTCTGTTATCTACAGGCTGTAGCTGTAAGTTATTTACATTTCAGTCTTTTCAACAGTAAGGTGATGACAGTAATGTCTTCCTGAAAATGAGTTGAATTAATAATGCATGTAAAGTTCTTGCCATTAAACACAAACTACATTGACATCAATAAATGATTGCTTTCTCTGTTAGCATATTGTAAGCCTCACAAGAGAGTACTAATATCTATCATTTCTAGCACTGTATCACCAATGATGAACAGCTGGCCTGACACATCATAAACACTCAATAAGTGTTTGTTTAAAAATTACATTTCTGTGTTTAAAACTGTCAAGAATTTGAGGAAGAAACCATGGAGAAAAACCAGAGAGGAAAGTGTAGAGGACAGCATGTCAGAACATGTTAGCAATGAGACCATTTGTTCATGGATGGGAACCCTGAGATGTTGCCTATACCTGTCTTTCTAGCTTCTAGTGCCACGACCTCTGAAAAGGTTTCTCTTATACATTACCATATTACCAAGACATTTACCAGGTCGCAGGTTTCCTGAGGAGTTCCTAAGTGTGTATGTACAGGATTAGCACTAAATGTCTTTTATGCATATTACATTCAATCTTCCCAGAAATTTTATGAAATAAATTATACCATAATTTTCATTTTATAGATGGAAAACTAAGTCTCAGAAAGATGAAATATTTTATGCAAAGTCACAATCTGGAACTGGAACCAAGAAATATAATAATCCAAATCCCTGATCTTCACTATCATAGTACAGCAAATGGAAAATAACAAGTGAGTGAGATACACCAGGGGATATATTGGGAGGACTGAAGTCCAATCTAATTTAAATCTAAATCTGTAATCATAAGTGCATTCAAGAAGCAGCCATTGCTCCATTATTTGCAAAACCATGATAATAAAGTTATCTGAGGTTTATTTTCTCACTGTGTTTTGAAGAAAAACACACTGGATTGTTTTTTTCTTTCTAATTAAAGTCTAATTAGCAGCCAAGTCATCTGGTCAAAACAGACAGAAGGATGGGCATCACTTGTTTAAAATATGGGCGCTCTTTGTGTTGGTAGCAACTTCTTGAATGCTCTTAATCTTTTGATGGAGGCTTTGTTTGCATAGTTGAGATTAAAAATTGGACATTTTGAAAAGAGCCTGGCATTAAACCTAAGCAATCATTTGGATACTATTAATGTCTCTGGTTTGCCTTTCTTTGTTTTGGAGACTATATTATGCATGTGGAATCCCAGTTCAAGGATTAATCTAAATTGGCTGTGTTATAGTAGATGACAGCACAGGGGTTTGTTGAAAATTAGCTTGTGCCTTCTGAGGCAGAGTAAATTATGCACAGCTCCTCAGAGATCACCTCCGACAGTCTTCACCAGCACTTGCCCCTGTAGCTGTTCATACCCAGAGTTGTCTGCATAGCCAGAAAGCTGCACAACAGGGCCACGATTTCAACAGATGAATCCCCCTCCAAATCTCTTGAATATCTGAGGGAAGAGGCCTCTATGGCATTAGATAATTACACCTCATTTTAGTATGATAGAGATCAACATCTCTGTGGTAGAGAATTTAACATCTCCGTGCTTGGGGACAGACTGCTGCTCCCTCCCTTCTGCTGCCCCTGCCCCCAAACCACACTGCTATACCTCTTCATTGAGCAGGATTACCTCTTCTTCGTGGCCTCCTCTCTTCAACACCTATGTCCAGCTGTTCTCATTATAGTTTCCTAGATCGTGTCCCCCTCAAGTTACACAACCTTTCAGCTTTTACTAGCCATGTTCTGCTAAAAGGTCTACCACTCTCCATTCATTGAGAGTTCCAGAATATGTGTTAAACATCTGCACTAGATGGAGAGCAAGTGCACTTATACACATAAAAGTATGTGAAACTCAGGATTAATAACTTAAAAGGAGTCACCACACTATTACTTCATCTTGGCAATGTAACTGTTATATCTAAAATGACTAGTGCTCTGATTCTTGAAGCATCCAGTGCAGAAAAGTGTCTATAAATAAATTTATGCATTCTCCTTCCTTCTTTGACCCTTTCTGTGAGTGTAAAAATTATTTCACCATTTTTCCCCCAGTTTTTCAGATCCAAATCCTTGGGAGTCTTTTTTTGGTTTTAATTAGTGAACATTATTTTTTAGGAGAGTTGTAGTTTTACAGAAAATCTAAGAAAACTGTACAGAGAGTTCCCATATGCAACCTCCCACAATCTGTTTTCTCTTTTATTAATATCTTCCATAAGTGTGCTACATTTGTTAAAATTAATGGACCAATAGTGATGCATTATTATTAACTAAAGTCTACAGTTTAAGTTTCACTCTTTGTGTTACACAGTTCAATGGGTTTTGTTAAATGTGTAATGCCATGTATACCCAAAACAGTGTCATACAGAGGTCCTTTCCCTGCCCTAAAAATTCTCTGTGGACCTCCTATTGATCCTTCCCCCAGGACCTGAGGTGATTCGTTTTTTAGGGTAGGTTTTATGTTAATCTGACTAGAAGTTGTGCTGTGTTTAATGTTAGCGGTAGCTATAGATTCCAGAGTCTTCAGTTTTATGTATTTTTCGTTTATTTCCTTTTCCTGCCCCCAAAAGAAAGACACTGCTTTTCTGATCATCAACCTCATGAAAATTTGGTAGGACTTCTGAAGGCGAGATCTGTGAAATGTATATAAGCCTCCCAAAGATTGGTTTCCCAAGAGTTTTTAACTCTCAAAGTAGTCCGTATTTAGGTGTAGACATTTGTAAAAGTTGCCTTTACATATACTTATCAGTTACTGGGGCTAGAAGCTACTGTTAGAGGTAAGATGATCTTAGCTGTTATTCTGTGTATTCATCTGCCTCATTAGATTTAGGGTGGTTATTTGTCCAGTGATCTCAATTTTCTGATGAATCTAAGAAAATTCATTGATTTTCACTTTGCTCACTTTTGCTTTTCTTGTTATGAGAACAGGTGGAATGATTTCCATTCTCTTTATCAGTCATAACTAAAACCCCAAATATCCTCTTCAATATTTTTCTAATTCCTTTCTTACCCTCATTCTTTACCCTTCAACCTAACTCATTTATTCATACAATGTTTTTTGTGCTGCTACATGTATGGCATTTAGCAGTAATTCAGCAGTACAAAGCTGAAAAAGTTCTTATTCTCATGGGCCAAAATTTCATTTGACAATGAATACAGTAAGAAATAAATAAACAAGTTTTTCAGAGCAATAATGCTTACAAAAGAACATAATAATATGAGAGAAGGTGATCAGATGAAAACAGAAGTAATTTAGGCTGGATAGTCTGGGAAGAAGTACTTTCAGTGGTGTAGTCTGCTGAGAACTGAAAAGTTATGAGCTATGGTAAAATCTGTAGGAAGAGCCTTCCAGGGAGAATAAATCCCAAGTACAAGGCACCTAAGGTTAGAACATGTTCAATGATTCAGAAACACAGGAAATGCCACCATGGCTGAAATATGTTGAGCACAACAGGGTCTGCCATGACATGTACCTGAAGAGGAGACATATTAGTACAGATCAAGGCAAGCTTTGAAGGTTATGACAGTAACCTTCATGGATTTTATTCTAAGTCATTTGGAATGTCATTGGAGTAGATATACATCGTATTAGTCCATTTTCATGCTGCAGATAAAGACATACCTGAGACTGGGCAATTTATAAAGAAAAAGAGGTTTAATGGACTCACAGTTCTACCTGGCTGGGACAGCCTTACAATCATAGCAGAAGGTGAAAGGCACATCTTACATGGCAGCAAACAAGAGAGAATGAGAGAGCCAATTGAAAGAGGTTTCTCCTTATAGAACCATCAGATTTCATGAGACTTATTCACGACCATGAGAAGAGTATGGGGGGAAAAAAATCACCCCATGATTCAATTATCTTTTACCAGGTCCCTCCCACAATACATGGGAATTATGGGAGCTACAATTCAAGATGAGATTTAGGTGGTGACACAGGCAAACTATATTAGACATTCCACATGATGTGTTTCTATTTATGTCTATATGCAATGGACAATAGTTTTAAATCTAGATGTGAGAGGTCATGGTGGCCAGGATCACGATGGCAGCAGTGGAAAAAAGGAGACATGGATGGCGGTGGTAACTCTGGCATATCCCTAAAAGTAGAAGACGCAGAGCACAGGTTTTGATGGGTGGGGTGGAAGTGGGGAAAGGAATAGAAGATCAAGGAGAACTTGTAAGTTTTTGTTTGATTATAGTGAGTATTGGTCAGATTCTGAATATATTTTAAAGGTAGAAACAAGATAATTTACTAACAAATTGAACATGAGGCACCCAAGAAAGAGAGAAAGAAAATGACTGGAATGAACATGCTATCAGTTGAGGTGTGGGAAGCTACCTATGGCTTTTCTTCCCCTGTTCTGACATAAGAAATGTTCATAAGTAATTGGTCAATTCTTGTACGTTCCATTTGCATTCAGAAAAACCTGATACACATAGAATGTAGTCAAAGCAGAGACTAAGTCTGATTTGGCATGGTGCTCAATCACTATCAAAAAGTCAAAACAGTCCCATCTTTAGTTGAGCCTTGACAATGTTTTGTGAATGTTTTGGTCAATGAGAGTTCACTGCTTTTATAGAGCAGAGCTCTCCCTGTGGGAACTTTGGGTTGTCAATTGATAAGAATTCTAACAATCACTAGGCTTCCTAAATAAATAAAAAATCAATTATCTGCAAATCTACATAACTGTCAAATGATATAATTATCACTCAAATTTTTGAACATTAATAAAATACATTTAAAACATAGTCAGACCCCCCAAAATAACTTTTGATTACACAGTGATCAAGCCCTCACTCACTCCACTATAAAACTACAGAAATGTCTTTCTACTACATTTAATACATTACACTGAAAGAAGTTTATATATGTCTCCCACTCACTGCATCAGCAGTTCTTTAAAAATATGGCAAAGGGGACCATTCCTTGGAATACCTAATGAAAGCTTTGAATATCTTTTCCAAATATACATGCCTATACATGAACATCTAATTTAGCAAATAATTGCATGGCTGGCCTCCTAAAGACCATCTGTGGAAATTTGATGGGGTCATCTGATACATTGCAGGACATGGCTGCTTCTGCATTTCAATCTGATCCACATTAGGCTAAAATATTACTTGTGGAAGAAACAGAGGCTGCATCTGTGCTTTAGAAACCATGCTTGGGAGTCTGGGAATTCAAATTTCTGTAGAGTAGGGCCAATGTATCTTCAACTCCTCTATAGTTCCTTATCCTAGTACAGAGATACTTGCTAAAAGAAGAAATACAAATGCACTGAAAGACACTAAAATGCCAGTCAATGAATGACAAGCATTGTTGGATTCCTCTTATGTAAGACATCTAACATGGTCAAAGTTGTAGAAGTAGACAATAGAGTGTTGTTTACCAGGGGATGGAGGGAAGGGAATATGGAGGGTTGCTGTTTAATAGAGATATAGTTGCAGTTATACAAGATGAGTAAGTCCTAGACATCTGCTGAACAATATAGAGCCCATAGTTAAAAAGAAATGATGGTGTACTTAAAAAAATGTTAAAAGGGTGGATTTCATGTTAACAGCTTTTACAAAAATAAAAATGAAATAAACAAAAAAGACAAAAAAGGAAAATAAATCTTACAAAGCTACACAAGGAAACTTTTGGAGGTGATATACATGTTTATTACCTGGATCTTGGTTATATTAACATGAGTGTGTACCTATGTCCAAATTCACCAAGTTGTGTACATTAGTTATATGTAGTTTTTGTTATAACAATTATACCTGAAAAAAGTTATGGAAAAAAAAAGATGCCTGTCCTGAGAAGTTAAATTTTCACTTGAAAGCAGAAAGCCTTTTTGAATCTTCCAATTGCATGGATCATGTGGTTGGTCCCACCTTCCTCTTTTGCAATCCAGAGGAGTCCTTGTCATGCTCCATATTTGCGTATTATTAGTGAATGGTATTCAAATTTTAGTGTATTTGTTATCCAGGAAATGTTTATTACACTAGACACAACTTAATTGATGTTATTGTATAAAATAATGAGAAAAATAGACCAATAAGGAACAATAGGGCCTGCAGAAGGAAATAAGTACTGAGTAGAAAACCAGTGAGACTCTTGGGAAGCATCAGACAAAATAATTAGCTCTCATTAAGGAGTCAAAGAAGAGCTTATTGAATTGTTACATGATATGTCATTTGCCTTTCTCTCTGGGTTCAGCTTTTACCACCACCCTTGCTAATAGTCAGGATAAGACAACTTTATGCTTTAGTGACAAACAACTCCTCAGTCTCGATGGCTTAACACAAAGCATCACCTAACAATGCTGTTTACATGAGTTCTGTTGTAGATGACTCTCTATGCAACTGTCCTTTACGTGGTGACTCAGCAAAGCAACGGACCCTAACCTGTTGATACCTTCATTTCAAAGGCTTTCATGCTCACTGCATTAGGGGAAGAAATGCACTGGAGGAATATATGGAAAAGGGGCTTTTCAAAGTCACAGTTCATGTACAGCGCATGGTACTCCTGCTCTGATTTTATGGGTTAGAATTAGTCAAGTGGTTCTATCGACTATCAAGGGACTGGGAAGGGGTTGTCCACATGCCTAGAATAGAGAAGTGATATGGGATGTGATGAGCCACTGCACTGTCCCTTTCACACCTGCTCTCATCACCATTCTAGACTCACCATGACATTTAGATTCCTTGAACATACCTAAGACATATGTTGCTTTGCTACCCACTAGCATATTTTCTCGGAATTGTCGGAAGATATTCTGGGTGGTATATACTGTTCCCTCAAACACTTGGATATCCTCTAAGATACCTGTTCCAATGCCACCCTTCTTTCCCTTTCCACCTTGGAAAAGCTGGGTATTTCTACATTTGGGACTCTCCAAAACATTTTACACATTTTGATTAGCGTGTACAACATACACTACTTGCATCATTTCTCTCCTGTCTTATGTGTCTTTCTTCCTACTTTGTTTGATTTTAGGTGGTTAAATGGGTAGAGGCAACATTTTGTTATATTTTGCTTATTTCTTTTTCACTGCTTTTTATTCACAGCACCTTCCAAATATCTCACACATAATAATGCTTAATCAAAGGTTGCCCAACAGGCTGGATTTGTATCTAAGACTTAAAGAGTTAGAATATATTATTTTTAAAATATTTTCTTTTGATTCATCTTCTTCTTTAGGACTAGGTCAACAAGGGTCATATTATCATCATTCTGTACATATTGGAAGTGCCTAATCCTCTACAGAATAAGAGAACATTTATGGTCACTTTTCCACTGGACCAGTATCTCAGTCTAACTGTTATTAATGGAACTGAGATCGAGAAACTCAATTAGGGTAAGAAAGAGATGATATCTCCAGCTCAAGAGTAACATCAAGAATAACTTAATTGTGTTAAAATTTTATTCTTATGTCTCTAAGCTATAAAGAGCTCCACTCAATATATTATTTTCCTATTCTTAGCTTGATAAATTATGCTTCATTTTAGTACCAAATTTAGTTTCATTTCAAATTTTCATTAAAATGTGGCAGGTTCTCTTCCTCTGTTAATGCAGATAGTCTGTCTGGACCCCAAATTATCCCCACCAGCACCTACTTGCTGCCAGATATCCTTTTCAGCTATATAAATAGGCATTTTATAACTAACCATATAATAGAAATATATGATTTACATAGGCAGAACATAGTGTTTCATTAAAATAAATTAGAAAAGTTTAGACCTTGAGTTCAAACCAGGGTAATTACCTGATCATTACTTTGCCTACAGTTCTTTCATTTCCAGCTGTCAATTCTCTGTTCCGTTTTCTTTGATGAAATTTATGGTGGTCCATCAAATGGTCTTCAGCTCTTTCAGAAAGTGACTCTTGCATGTGTGTTCTATTTCCTCCACTTGAATATATATACTTAAGAACTCAGTTTAAATTCCCGTGTGTGTGTGTGTTCATGTAGTTAGCACTAAATCTCCATCAACTTTGCCAGTGAATTAGTCTGTTTTCATGCTACTGATAAAGACATACCCAAGACTAGGTAATTTATAAAGAAAAAGAGGTTTAATGGACTAACAGTAATGTGAGAGGCATGTCTTACATGGTGACAGACGAGAGAATGAGAGCCAAGTGAAAGGCACAACCGTTTATAAAACCATCAGATTTTGTGAGACTTATTCACTACCACAGGAGCAGTATGGGGGAACCACACCCATGATTCAGTTAACTTTTACCGGGTCCTTCCCACAACATGTGGAAACTGTGGGAGCTACAATTCAAGATGAGACTTGAGTGGGGACACAGCCAGACCATATCAGTCAGACATTATGTTATCCACTGAAAAAAGGCAGACAAGTTGATACTCTCCTGCCTGAATGCTCCAGTAGAAAAGGAGAAACATAAAGCTACTTTGCAATTGAGTGTGAATACTATTGTATTAAATGTGCAAAAGTCATTTCAAAGGAAATGTGCAGTTTTTGCTGAAAGATGAATCAAAGAAGGCTTCCCAGAGAAATGAGGAAATGTAGTCTAGGAGAATGAGAAGGATCTGTTCCTTAGTGAGGAGCAAGAGGTTTTCTCAGCCAGGGGAAGTAGAAAGCTTTGACTGCTGGCTTATGTCCCACTTTCAGACTGTCCCAGTGCTGTTAAGGGAGAGCAATTCCAGATTCAGACAGTCCACGATGCTCTGAGTTCCTAACACATGGCTCCAGGAGAGAGTGGATGATTTCTCCAAGCCTTTCTGTAGCAACAACACAAATGCACAGGTGGAGTGAGTCAACATGGATTCATTAGTTACCAATGACCTTGACAAGAATGCACAAGAAGGATAACAGCCCTCCTTTATTCTCTAAGTATTTCAATCCCAAGCTCTGCTTTACATACCTGATTTTCCTGAATTTGCTCATGTAACTTCTGCAGGACCCTGAGGTTTTGCCCTTTTCCCGTGCCATCAGGTTTGCTCTTAGTCTATGCTTCCCATAGGAAAACATTTTGGTTTTCTCTCTCCCTCCCCCCTCCCCCTGGAACAACATCGTCAGAAATGTGGAGGAATAAGCCCCAGTGTGTATTCAGGGAAAGGAACACTAAAAAATCAGTGGGCCAGGCCTGGCGCAGTGGCTCACGCCTATCATCCCAGCACTCTGGAAGGTTGAGGTGGGTGGATTATCGGAGGTTGGGAGTTCAAGACCAGCCTGACCAACAGGGGAAACCTCATCTCTACTAAAAATACAAAATTAGCTGAGCATAGGGCCACATGCCTGTCATCCCAGGTACTTGGGAGGCTGAGGCAGGAGAATCGCTTGAATCCTGGAGGCGCAGGTTGCGGTGAGCCCAGATGGCGCCATTGCACTTTAGTCTGGGCAACAAAAGCGAAACTCCATCTCAAAAAAAAAGAAAAAAGAAAAAAGAAAAAATCCAGTGGGCCAGAGCATGAAGCATATGTCAGGAGGAAGTAAACATCAGCCCAGAAGTGACAATAGTCTTAGTGGCTCAAGGCCTGGGGTGCCAGGCTAAGAAACTGCTTTATACCACAAACCATGGAGAGTCACTGCAGGGTTTAAGCGGGAGGGGTGTTGGACACATTTACTGGAGAAGTTGCACCAGCAGGCTGCTTGAGGGATGTGTTGGAATGGAAAGTACCCAAGAGGACCCAAAGAAACCTGTGGGATAAGTTCACTTGAAAAACATGGAGAGCTAGGCATTGACAACGTGACTAAATAAAGGAAACTTATCTGAATGCTGAAGGAATAGCACATCCGAGATGAAGTAGCTGGGTGGGTAGCAGTGCAAGTTCCTTTATCTCACAGTTCCCTTCAATCCTCTTTGGAATCAGAAAATATTTGCTGAACCACAGAAGAGAATAACATGAACGAATATTACTAGGGGCTGGAAGCAGAAAGGACATATCTGAGAGCCAGTGATTACTTTTTTGTTGTTGTTATCAGATTCTCACTCTGTCATCCAGGTTGGAGTGCAGCAGTGTGATCTCTGCTCACTGCAACCTCCACCTCCCAAGTTCAAGGTATTCTCTGCCTCAGCCTCTCAAGTAGCTGGAATTACAGACATGCACCATCACACCTAGCTTGTTTACCTGCCTTTCTTCTTCTTTCTTTCTTCCTTTCTTTCTTTTCTTCCTTCCTTTCCTTCCTTCCTTCCCTCCCTCCCTTCCCTTCCCTTCCCTCCCTCCCTCCCTTCCTCCCTTCCTTCCTTCCATTTGTAGAGACAGGGTTTCATCATGTTGGCTAGGCTGGTGTTGAAATCCTGACTTCAAGTGATCCACCCGCCTCGGCCTCCCAAAGTTCTGGACTACAGGCATGAGCCGGTGCATCCAGCCCTCAGCACTTACATCTGATAGTGGGTAAAAGGTAAATAAAGCCCAAAGCTTCCATTGTGATACTTCTGTACCATCTTCCATAAAAAGAAGGCAAAACAAGATTCACCTCAGGTCAACCATTTGAAGACTAGCTTGTGAATGGAAAGGCAATCATATTTGAATTTTGAAACAAACTTTGTGATCAGGCTGAACTCTCCAAAACAGCATCTGGAGGAAGGCAGCTGGAGTTCTAAATCACAGCCTTAAGCAGAATGTCTGAGACATTTTCTGAGTTTAAGTTTAGAGACCTAGTTCTAGTAAATCCTTCCTCCAACTTCCTTCCACAAACACAGCTTTTGGTAGAAGGAAAAATATAAATGACCTAGGACTCATGGTTGGACATTACAGACCTCCAGGGTTGCCACAGATGGGCAAGTTGGCAGTTTCCTTTCGGCTGCAGAGATGAAGGTTTGCAGCAGCAACAGTAGTGGGTATCCAGGAACACAGCCAAGAACAATCCAGATAACAAGCATTATATTGCCCTTACTTGTGTCTTAATTAAAAGGGATGCTATTTATGAAGTGCTGCAGTTGTATGAGGGACTCAGGGAAGCTGACATCTGTTGTCTTAATTATTTCATATCTTCTTCTTGACCAATTGTACACTAACAAACATAGTATGCAATTGGTCAAGTATATATGGAGTGACCATAGAACTTTTAGACCAATAGAGGACCTCTGTGAGAGTGAAAAGGAACATTCTTAATAATTATTCAGGGACAAGAGGCATAAGCAGACCTGTCTTAAGCAGGTTGGAGCATATGAAATCTTACAAACAGCCTGTTCCCTAATGCCATGACATTTCATTAAAGGCTGGAAAATAAATAACAGGCATTTAAAAAGGATTTTTAAACTGTTTGTTTATTTCCCACTCGAGGCCTTTATATTTTGCCCGCCCTCCCTCCCTCCCTCCTTTCCTTCCTTCCTTTCCTTCCTCCCTCCCTCCTTTTTTTCCTTCCTCCCTCCTTCCTTCCCTCCCTCCCTTCCTTCCTTTCTCTCTGACACAGGGTGTTTATATTAAGCATCATTGTGATAACCCCTATAATGTGTACCATACAATCAAAGACATGTTGTTGTTTTCTTGTTTCCTCTTTTGCTTGTGAGGGGTGGTTGTTTCTCAGGTCAGGTCAGACCAAACAACTCTCTATAAAAGATATTCCTTAAAAGGCATCAACAAGAGAGCAATTGCTGAGTTGAGAAAAAAGTTAATATAAGAAACTGCTGTGGAATCAGAAGTCAAGTTACAGCTGAAGATTGAGGCATTAAATCAACCACTGGGCTGGGTGATAGAGAATCCCAAGAAACTAAAATTTTTTCCCAAAGTTAAGGGCTAAGACTCTTTACATCTTTGTCACCTAACACGTTAACACTCAATATAACCTGAACTCCTATTCAGTAATATCA
Organism: Cheracebus regulus; assembly: GCA_963574635.1. Lineage (NCBI taxonomy): Eukaryota > Metazoa > Chordata > Mammalia > Primates > Pitheciidae > Cheracebus > Cheracebus regulus. Next base: position 82,194 of record CAUYQU010037550.1, read on the forward strand.
TTTAGATCCCAAGTCTGTCATAGGTCCAGGCCTGATGGAATGAACATGACACATACAGGAAGATGAAGGAGTTTGGCTGAAAACCCAGCTTCACTACTTTCTAGGTATATGACTGACAACTTCACATCTTGTTCTTTGTCCTTGATGGGACTAATAATCTCATTCCCATCTATCTCGTGGGTATGGAGTGGAGATTTATGGTAATAGCAGCAATTAGTAGAATAAAACCAATAATTGTTCTCCTTCCTTTATGGCTTAGCATAAATAAGTCTAAGTGCTAACTAAGTACTTTGCATATATTACCTCATTCAGGCCTTACAAAAATGTTGTAAAATAAATAGCATTTACTTACAGGTTTATAGGTTTAAAAAAAATCAATCTCAATAGGGTCAATCTAGATTTTCTACATTCATCCAGAAATTAAGTGGTAGAGGTAGAAGTCAAGTCTAACTTTTTCCAGATTCCAAAGCTCCTATCCTAGTGATGAATGAGAAAGGAATTAAAAGAATTATATGGATTATACTAATGTGAATGCCTTTTTACATTTGTTATTTTGCCACATGGGTCCGATGTTGCTTTCATGGCTAACCAAAACCTATGACAATGATGGTTCTTTGGTGTCCCTTGCACCATTTAAAAAGGTACCTAGTTTCTTGCCATATAAATGTAACCCCTCCACTATTTTAAGGGAGGCATTCTCTGTTAAATTATAGTTAAATAAACAGAAATGAAGAGAGGTTGTAATATACCCGAATGCTCAAGCTCTATAAGTAACAGGATGTAAGAAGACCCAAGGTGAGTTTTTCCATTTTAGCAAGTATCTTGCATAAAATGATAATTCATCAAATACTAAACATTATTATTATACTAAAAATAAATGGATAAAATAAACATGAAGAAAAGAGTTAAAAATCACACCATATTTACAGTGTTATAAATTAAAAAAAATAAGTGTTTAGAAACACAGAGGTACAAATGTCCTTTAGATAGTTGAAAAACTAAGACAAAAACACACGTGTAAGACAGGACAGCCCCATCAATGTAGATTTATTTGTTACCAAAGGGCTTTCCTGAGGGAAGGAGAGAGATTTCCATGAGTGAGCTTTGTGTTAAGGAATTCTTATGATTATGGAATTAATGACTGTAAGATCAAGATTAAAAAATATGTTCAGGCAGGAGGAGAAGCTGACCTTCAGTGCAGTCTCAGTGCAGTCCTCAGCCAGCCCTATGGAAATTTTGAACCCCAAACGACCATTTAGAGTTGTTCCACGATGAGGTAAGGAGGCTCACCCACTATACCTCCATGTCTAAGAGTCACTGGAGGCAGGTCACTTTGGGAAGTAAATGTGTTGTGGGACTTGCACTTGGGGAATTAAGTCCTTCGTTCTTGAAAAAAAGATCTTGACTTCATATAACAATGTGATTTCTGAAGGTTAAATACTGCAACCTGGCCTCCGTTTGTAGCAGGATACTATTAATCCCATCTCTAGGAGTCAGTTTCATTCTTCAATGCCTTTTTGGTAGCATCAGCCTGATGTAAAGAGCCATTACTGAAATTCTCAGGGTGGTGATATACCTCCTATTTGTGTATTCTTTATTATTTTGGCAAATGATATGTCTTCCAGCTCTTCTGTGGAACAGAATCATCTGTTGGGGATCAGGGAGAAGTGGTGGTTCCAATATTACACAATATATGATCTTAATGATGCCTACTTGTATCATCCCCTTTATCCTATCTGGAACTATCTGCAATGCAGTTCAGGCATTTCTAGATAAGCATGTGAGCCACCAGTTCTACCACGCATCTAGATCTACCCTTGTAGCATGTGTGCACTGTCTCCTGGGAACTTTGCCAAGACATTAAATTCTATGACTTGAAAGAGTCTTCTCAAATTCATGAATTCTCCTTTATTTAATCTTAAATTCTGCCCCCCTATCTTTTTACAGCACCCTCAGAATTCAAACCCATGTGACCTTTGCCAAGGGCTATCAGTGGACATCCATTAGGCCCTACAGTTTGCTGCCTAGACTCTTTCTTCCTTTACAAGGACCAATATGTCCCATCAGAATATGTTGTGACTTAACCCTAGTTATTGGCCTGGCATCCAGGAAAGGAGTTGAGGGAAGATCTACTGGGAGATATGTCCTTCTAGGAAGAAGTTTCTCCATCACCTTCCAGCAATAGGACAGCAGGTACTTCTGCAGGATCAGGCGAGTCAGGGGAACACACAGATTCAAAACATTTTCATGCATCAGCTAAGATGTATCAGAATCTCTTCCTATCACAACCAGAATTCTGGAATGGCGTAAAAGATGTTCCTATTTGGGAGTTTATTTTTGGAGTGGGACTACTCCTACAATTAAGTAATTAACCAAGTCTGCAGCCTTCTCTGCCATACAGCTGCAGGAGATGATATCCTCTCTATGTGTTCTAAAGAGATCATCTGGTTTTCACATTAAGCCCTTAGTTGCTGATTAAACAGTCCCAGCTTCTTCTTCTTTATTTTTTTTTAAGGAAGACTTGGGCTTAGCTACAGCTTCCCAATTTCATTGTTTTCATAATGACTATTTTCCTCGTATTTTTTCAAATACCATATCTATTATACCAGATAATGAATTGCTTTCTATTGTCATGCCATTCCACTTCAATACCAACAAAACATTTAATAAATGCACTGCTACTTTTTGTCAAGTCCTGATTTGTGATGGAATCATCATTGCCAGCAGGCAATAGGTGCTACAGTGCCAAGTCTCATCCCAGGATCAGCCTTCTCAGATCACTCCCAACACCAATTGTGGATTTCTGTAGAAGCAAACTCTTAGATAGGTGTTGGCATGTAGAAAGATTATTAGGAAGTGTTTCTGGGATGAACTGCTTTAGAAGGGAACTGAGAAAGCAGGATTGGGTAAAAGGAAATGTGAATTTATGAAGTAATCTCGTGGGCGGTCTCAATTTCTATCGGATTCTGATGCTTTGATGACCCTTCACAGTTGTTCTGAGTTGGGATTGGGGGAGCTGTTATTTTTATCTTTGCTCCATCAGTCATTAAATATGATCAAGGAAGGGGGCTTGATTTTGAAAAAGCTTGTGTTCTCCATCTGAAACAATTCCCACAGGGGGCTGACAACAGGTTTCCACTGACAGCACTCCCAGCAGCTGAGGGACTAATCCAATCTGTACAAGTAAGCAAATAATGCTCTTCCTTCTTCCTAGAGGATGAGATGCTTTCTTAAACAGCCAATCTAGAGCCATATAATTAAATGCTTGTGAATCACTCATATATTAATATATTAGCACATTTAGTCCTTAAAACTTCTTCATGTAAGTATTTTATAGATGGGAATTTCTCTCCCAGAGAGATGACTTTTCCAAAGGGGAAATGAATAGGGATATGGGGTGATAATGGAGATTTAAAGGCAAAAAAAATATGTTTGATGTTAACTCCACGTGAAGCATTACAATGCATGGGGATTCCATACCTCTTGAAGTCTTTGCAACACCATCAGTGGCATTCCCTTTTCACTGAGGAAAGGCCTGATGGCTCGAAGTCATGTAGAGCAAAGATTTGAACCACATTCTCTCTCAAATTTCAAAATGCAAATTCTTTCCACTCTATTACACTGCTTTTATTTTTAAAATGTTTGTGAAAAATGCTAACTTTCCACTCTTTAAAGTTTTAATTATAATCATAACAACAATTATAGCTAAAATGTGTTATGTGTTTATCATGGGCCATGAGATGTCTGGGCCTTCCAGAGAGGATGAATTGGAAGAAGAGCATCCCTCCTTTTGTTTACTGAATCTAGACAAATTAAAAATGTCTTTTCTGGCAGGGCTCAGTGGCTCATACCTGTAATCTCAGCACTTTGGGATGCTGAGTCTGGTGGATCAGTTGAGACTGGGAGTTTGAGATCAGCTTGGGCAACATGGCAAAATGCTGTCTCTACTAAAAATACAAAAATTAGCTGGGCATGGTGGTGCACACCTGTAATTCCAGCTAGTTAGAAGTCTGAGGCATGAGCATTGCTTGAACCTGGGAGGCAAGGTTGTAGTGATCTGAGATCATGCCATTGAACTCCAGACTGGGTGAAAGAGTGAGACACTGCCAAAAAAAAAAAAAAAAAAAAAAAAAAACTCTTTTATCACAGGAGTTTATTAATAAATTTGGGCCACATTATATAATGTCAATTAAGCACAGTATAAA